>NW_006499677.1:355534-375969 GCF_000471905.2 Amborella trichopoda | reverse complement strand
TTCTTCTTTTTTTCCTGTGTACAATGATGATACGTTATATAAATTATGCCCTAAACATGGGTGGATGATCAAAAGTATCCCTAGTTGCTGAAAATTAAGATTAAATTGAATTAAAATAAATTAAAAAATAGGGTGCAAAATGACATATTTGCACCTTCCTAACAAGTCATGAAATTCCATAACAGTCCCTGTTTTGCCCTAAGACTTATGTGCTCTTGCATGGTTGATCCGGGGCCGTTTTGATACCTGGTTGATAATAAGATGATTTTTTTCGGGTAGGGCTCGACATGACAATCGATTTGATACCAACTTCGAGCAATGGATCGTGTTTTTGTTGCACGATCACATGACTTGAAATTTGAGTAGATCTTGAAGCTTTGGAGCGATAGATTCCTTGATGTTTTTCTGTGTTTTCTTCATTGAATCACACTGAGCATGCCACTTCAATCACGGGGCACCAAACGCAGCTCAATTCCGTGACCGAAAGAAGATTTTGCAAGTTTGGAATTTTAGTCAGAATCAACTATTCCAGTGACGGAATTTACAGTTTGTTCGTCAGCTTTGTGTGCAGAATCCGACCATTAATCATGTATGGGGTTCAGGTCAAAGATGGCTCGAGACCTTATGCCCACAATGGAATTGGTCTCGCGTCGATCCAGCTCGCGAGTGGCATTATTTGGCCACTTGAGCGAGGCATGACGTTGCTGAATTTCCTGCACTTATTTTCACAGATTTGCAACTTCTCTCTAGCGTTTCTTCGCGCTTGGGTATCATCACGGGGCGTGCCACATATCTAATCGTTCATCTTGACTAGACAAACATGCTCACCAAATTTGAGCACGATATGACTTAGGAAAAATGAGATATGGGCATCGAAAGTCACTGGTCGTGATTGTCCCTTCAATGGTGTAGTGTTGCAAGGTGGCCACATGGGAATAGCATCCGGCTTCTCCTATATCACTTTTTCACCTGTAACTTATTCTTGGAATGCCTGTTTGAGCTGAAACTTGACCCTTGGGGATTTTTAACCATGTTGGATCCAATGGTGGTGGTCCAATAACAATTTCAGACGCTAAAAATGTAGCTCTAGTTATAGGGGTTTGTTTCAAGGTGCTAAATGCATATTCTGCTGGAACTACTTCTCATTTTGTACTGTCTTAAACATGTCGGATGCAACAAAACTTGACAAAAGACTCTTACGAGACCTCATGAAGATCTTAGCCAGTTCTGGTGCTGTTCTGAGACAGTCAAAATTTTCACTACTTGCTAGGCCTTTATTGAGCAGGGGCCCCATGTTGATGAAAAATACCTTCCAACAGCATGCCTCGCCGAATGTTGTGCTTTGAGAGAATCGAGAAGTACAATCATTCGGAATGTTTGAGGGATCTTTGTAGAGTTCGCACCCTCAAGAGACTATCTGTGGTCCTGGAGCATGAGGCCTTTGTCAATACCTCCTCGTACAGAACCAGGCCTTTTTTGAAGGCCAAATGCTACGAACCTTCACTCGGCATTGTTTGCTACGACACCAGGTTTGCTTTTGATGCTCAAGGTATCTCTTGTAGGTTGTATTTAGCAGGGTCCAATCGGGGGCTTTTGACCCAACCAAAAAGTCTAGTCCCATGTAGCCTTGAGGATTTTGCGAAGACTACCCTAAAGACTGTGGTACGTTTGACCCTGGCTTTGTCAGTTTCTTTCCTTCATGATGGCTTTTAGCATTTCCAAAGGATTATTTTTGTCATCGTCCTCACCCTCAAGGACTCTTGTTGTTGTTGAACTGGGGAGATCTTATGTGACTTTCACTCCTTGATGAGCCATGAAAGTGGGGAGATCTTATGAGGCTCTCACTCCCTGATGAGACATGAAACCAGGGAGATCTTATGAGGCTCCCACTCCCTGATGAGCCATGAAACCAGTGAGATCTTATGAGGCTCTCACTCCCTGATGAGCCATGAAACTGGGGAGATCTTATGAGGCTCTCACTCCCTGATGAGCCATGAAATCGAGGAGATCTTATGAGGCTCTCATTCCCTGATGAGCCATGAAACTGGGGAGATCTTATGAGGCACTCACTCCTTGATGAGCCATGAAACTGGGGAGTCGGCTGAGGCTATGGAAGTGCGTCAACCTGCTTTATTGGTCCAAGCGCCCTTTCGCGGGTTTTCACTTGAACAGGAGAAGTGGCACTATGAAGATGGTTTTCACTAACTTCTGTTATTTCTAGGCTCTTTTACCCATGATCTTGCAGTCATGTCCACTCTTTTCATCCATTTTTACTCATGGTGCCCTTTTAGGGTTTTTAGTGTGCTTGGATTTTTCTTTCCACTGAACTCTCTCACTCATGGTTTTGTGACCATGCCCATCTGTAATTTTTACTCATGGCGTTCCCTTGTCCAGGTGTACACCTTGCCAGTTTTTTGTTTAGAAGGCTTGTTTTAGGGTTGTGCCTTTGAGACCTGTGCGAAGCCTTTTAACACATGCGGTTTGGACGCGCTCTATAGTTTAGGGTCATACAGCTGGACCGTAGCAGTAAGGAATGGTAGTCAGTAGAGGCCCTAGAGTGAGTCTAGTGATGACTTTGACTCACTTGGGAGGATGGTATGTAGTTGCATGTGGAGAGTTGATTGGATGGTAGGTGAAAGGTGTGACCCACTAGCTGAGGGCGAATATGGGTGCCAGGATGGCTTTCCATTTGGTGAGCATGGGTAAGACTCGCTGGGGGAGGATGAAAGATGGTGAAGGTGGCCTGTGCACATGAATTGACCGGTTAGGGAAGACGTGCGTGGAGATGCACGTAAAGGGCATGTGCACCTAAGTAAGCTCACTAGAGAGAAGAAGAGGGTATGTGCACACAAATGGGTCAGTTAGGGAAAGCGTGCATGAAGATACACATGAAAGGGGTGTGTGATTAATGGGGGCATGTTTTAAGGTCGTGCCTTCTAGACCTGAGCAAAGCAGTTTAACTTCACGTGGCCAGGATGCACACTATAGTTTAAGGTCATATAGCTTGGACCGTGGTTATGCAGTTTGAGGCCATGCAACCAGGACCGTGCAGTTTAAGGTCATGTAACTAGATCTTCACTACAGTTTAGGGTTGTATAGTTTGGACCATGGCTATGCAGTTTAGGGTCATGCAGCATGGACCGTGGCTATGCAGTTTAAGGTCACGCAATGCGGACCATGGCTGTGCAGTTTAAGATCATGCAATATAGACCATGGCTGTGCAGTTTAAGGTCATGCAATTCGAACCATGGCTGTGCAGTTTAAGGTCATGCAATGCAGACCATGGCTGTACAGTTTAAGGTCAGGCAATGCGGACCATGGCTTTGCAGTTTAAGGTCATGCAATGCGGACCATGGCTTTGCAATTTAAGGTCATGCAATGCAGACCATTAAGGGGTGAAGGCATGAGACTCCATGGGGAACAGGTCCGTCACCAAAGACTGGACTCCTTGAAGAGTGAGAATGTGATGCAGGGAATGAACTTCCTGAAGAGTCAGGACAATGTTCTAGAGGGGAGTGCCAAGGCATGCACGTGGCACAAAGTGTGGAGTGGCTCATACATCAGTAAGCCCAGGTGATGCGTTAGGTCCCTTGGTGAAGCACGTGGCAGTAGGCCTTGACGTTTCATGTGGTGGTGATCTGTGGAAGAGACACACAACGATGACTTCTGGATGAGACGCGAGACGATAACCTCTAGACGAGATGCGCAGCGATAGTCTCTGGTCGAGGCACACGATGATAGTCTCTACTCGAGGCGCACGACGATCGTCTCTGGTCAATGCACTCGATAAAAGTCTTGAAGGGGCATGCGACATTAGCCTTCTGATGAGGAACGTGACGCAAGTCTTAACGAGGCGTGCAGTGATGATGCTTCGGGTCTCGGGCTTGACCCGCCCCGGCCTGTTCTTATCGCCATCAAGAGTTGGGGATTGGAGCGTCGTTTTGAGCTATCGGGGGCAGTTCTTGGTACTGTGGCGTATAAAAAGGGGAGAAACCCCAGTTTACTATTTTTATTGAAGGCTAAAACAGTAGAAAGCTTTAGGGAGAGAGAGAGAGCCAAAGCTTTCTGGTGAGGGTTTTTCGACGAGCACTTCCTGGCCTAAACGTGTAGGGACAGGTCTTTAAGGACTTTTCTGGCGAGCTTCAGGAGGTGAGAAGCTTCGTAGCCTGATTGCAGACCTTTCTGGGAAGTGCCGAGGCTTTCTAAGCAAGGAACAAGGCTTCTCGGGGCCTTAGCAGCATTTGCAAAGGTGCCTTGCCCAAGTTTTAGTGCTCCTCCGGTCGTTCTGCTGCTAAAGGGGAGGTCGCAGAGAGTTCAGAGGGCTTTGTCAGCTCTCTAGTTGTTGGACGAGTAGGAGACGGGGCCACATTGAGTTCACTGAAAGCTTAACGAAATTCCAGTGAACTTTGGTGAACTGTTGAAGTGGGAAACCACAGAGAAGGGCAATCCATTGAGTCGTAGGGAAGCTTTCGGGGATTTTCGGTGGTTTTCTCCAACTTCTGCAAGGAGCAGAAGGTGGAAAGGATATTCCTGGTGGGCGGGAGTGAATTACCCTCGAAGAGGGGAAATGCCGGTGGGAACCTGGAGGGTTGGGGGGAAGGCAAAAGGTTGCATGAAGGTGTGCTATCTGTGAGGGGTGACAATTGGGGGAATCGAAGAGGCGTCAATGCCCTTCGAAAATGGGGAACATTACTGGGGTGCTTCAAAGTCACGCATGCCATTAAGTCACATGCAGTGCCACCTTCGCATGCTCCTTGGTCACACACGGTGATAGCCACGCTTGGGGGCGATAGTCCCATACGGTGTGAGCCTACCTGTGGTGGTGATAGGACGTGACATTGTGTTGTGCACGACGATGACCTTGGACGGCGACATCTTGCTAGGTGATGGCAAATGGGGAGGCCTTGCCGCCGTAGTGTGTTGGAAGCCAAATCCTCCTGCACAATCGTGAAGTCCATATTGTTCTGTGGAAGGGCGCGTCCACTGTGAATAGGGTATTCTCTCCATCATAGGCCAGTTCCTTGCCAGAGAAGTCTGCCCTATATGTTTGACATACCCGTAAGATGAATTGAAGCTGACTCGAAAGTGGTTGGCTTTTTTTTTTGCCCTGTAACCATTCTCCTTGGCGGTATCGAGGCTAACTTCTCCAAGTGGTTTTGCCACTTCTTCATGAAGCAGGCATTTCTTTGCTGGGTTTGCTTCTTCTGTACAAGGAGGGCGTTTCTCTTGGCCTGTAACTATCCTCTTATCCTCATATGCAAGAGCAACACCGCTTGCTTTCTCTTATCCTCAGATGCAAGAGCTTTGTAACTTCCCTAACAATGGGCGTTCGGTTGTAATTTGCAACTTTTTCTAATGCAATTAAAGAAATGAATTTCTTTTGAGTTGGCTTGATGTTTCCCATCTTTATTTCTATCTTTTTTATCACACACACCGCACTTTATTACCATTTTAGGGATAATACTTCTTTAAATATTGCCCGTTAATAGGGGGCATCGCCTCTTCTCCATCGGAGTTCGTCAGTATATAGGTCCCACTTGGTGTAACCTAAGCTAACCCGTTGACTCGAGGGTAGTACATAGTCGAGTACTTCCACTCAAAACCAAAGAGGTTGACTAGGCCATCCACATGCTAGCTCCTGAACTGAGGGCCATTATCAAAAGTTATTCGGTCCGGGACCCCAAACTGATAGATGATGTTATGCAGCAAGAACTTAGCCACAACAGTCCCTGGAACCTATCTGAGAGGAACTGCCTCAGCCCATTTGGAAAAGTAGTCTATCATCGCTAAGATGAAGGCATGACCCAAAGCAGAAGGAGGGTCGATGGGTCTTACATTGTCCATGCCCCATTGGGAAAAGGGCCATGACGTCACTGTAGGATGGAGAAGCTCGGGGGGGCGAGGGGGGGATGAATGAGACTTCGATGAATTTGGCACTTGGCATCATTTAGCGTAGTTTTGGGGGTCAGCCACCATGGAAGGCCAGTAATAGCCGAGTCTGTGTGTGCGCTCATAGAGCTTGGGGTTGGATTGATGCAGCCCGCAGATGCCCGAGTGTACTTCTTCGAGTTCTTTGCTTGCCTCTTGTGCATCGACATATTTGAGGAGGATTCGATCAAATGACCGATGAAAGAGGACATCCCCATCGAGAAGGGTGTACTTAGTGGACATTCATCGTACGATGTTGCATTCTGCCCAATCTTGAGGCAACCTCCCATGTTTTACGAAGTCCATGATGGGCTCCCTCGAATCTTCTACTTGTTCAACCTCTGCACACATCGGGTCGAAGAATCTGGGCTCTTACTGCCTGGCCTTAGATTCTTTTCCTTGAGAAATTTCCTGCTCTATCTTGATGACATCCCTAGCCTCGAGAAGTGCCCCGAATGGGTAAGGCGGACACTCAGGGAAGACATCTCTCTCGTTGCCTGCGTTAACTTCGGTTCTCAAGACGATCTAGCTCCATTAGGCTACCCAGACTGGAGTGGGGCCCGCTGAAGACAATTGGATGGTGGCTTCGAGCTTTGAGGGTGCACCAGCCTACGAGTTTAGCCTTTTAGGGATATGACTCGGGGAGAAGTCATCAAACTGAGCCATGTATGTTTTGGTTGTATTGGGATAAGGCTTGAGAGTATCCTTCCTTACGTCATTAATCCCTTCTAGCTACCAGATGACCCACTCAGAGTCACCAAAGATATTTAGCTGCTCTAAGTCTCGCTCCTGGGCGATCTCTATTCCGATTATGAGGGCTTGATACTCGGCTTCATTATGAGAAAACATCTCTACAAGTGAGAATGATAGAGGAATTATTCCTCCATCGGGAGTCAAGAACACAACTCCAGCGCCCCTTCTATCAAACTGGAATGCTCTTTCAAAGTACATTTCCCAAGGCTGAGTTAGCGCTGCACAGAAAACTTCTTCATCAGGGAGATCTCTTGACAGGGGAGATTCTAAAGGGACTGGGTGAGCCGCAAGGAAGTCTACTAGGGCTTGACCTTTAACTACCTTCTGTGGTACATACGTGATGTTGAACTCTATCAACAATAGTGCCCACTTGGCCAAACGACCTGACAAGCATGGCTGGGTCATAACGAACTTGATCGGGTCTGCCTTGGAGATTAACTTGACTTCGTGGCCGAGCAAGTAATGGCGGAGCTTCTGTACGGCAAAGATCAACGCTAGGCACATTTTTTTGATGGGAGGGTACTTCTTCTCGGCCCCTTATTCTACTGCTGAGATAATAGAGCGTTGTCTCTTTCCCTCCATTATTGTTCTGCTCCAGGAGTGCCCTGATTAACTCGTCTAGGGCGGTCACGTATAGGATGAGAGGCCTTCCTAACACTAGCATAGAGTACTGGTAGATTCAACAAGTACTGCTTGATGTCCTTGAGCGCAGCTTGACACGCTTCATCCCATATGAAGGGAGTTTCCTTCTTCAGGAGGTGTGAAAAGGATCTGCATCGCCCTGAAAGATTCGAAATGAACCTCCAAATGTAAGCGAATTGTCTTTGGAGAGACCGCAATTTATGTAGGGTTGTAGGCGGCGGCATGTTTTGAATTGCCTTGATTTTGACTGACTCAATCTCCAGCCCACGGTATCTCACGATAAACCCTAAGAATTTTGCTAGGCAAATGCCAAAGGCACATTTCAAGTGAGCTGGTGATGCCGCAACCGCTCAAACACCTTTTTGAGGTCTTGCACATGAGTGACTTTTGTTTTAGATTTTACCACCAAGTCCTCCGCATAGCACTCGACCTCCTTATGAATCATGTCCTTGAAGATGGTTGTCATGGCTCACTGGTACGTGGCACCATCATTCTTTAGCCCAAAAGGCATCACAGTGTTTCAAAAGACACCTTTTGGAGTCAAGAACGCAGTGGCCTCCTAATCCTCTGACGCCATCTTAATTTGGTTGTAACCAGAATAACCATCCATAAAGGGGAAGATCTGGCAATGGGCCATGGAGTCAACCAGCATCTCGATGAACGACAGGGGGAAATCGTCCTTGGGGCAAAAATGTTCAAGTCGCGAAAGTCGATGTAGACCTTGATTTGGCCATTCTTCTTCTTGATTGGGACGACATTCGTCAGCCATCTTGGGTATTTGACTTCACGTATGAATTCAGCTTGCCTATGCTTGTTCACCTCAACATCGATCTGCATCTTGAGGTCAGGCCTAAACCTTCTTGATTTTTGCTTCATGGGTTTGATGGTTGGATCAATGCCGAGGCGATGGACATCAATCTGAGGGTTTAGACCGGGCATCTCATGATAATGCCAGGCGAAGACGTCGCGATTTTCTTGAAGGAGGGAGATATACCTTTTTTTCTCTTTCGAGAATATCTCCGTTGAGATGAAGGTTGGCCTTAGGTCGGCCTCATCCCCAAGGTTGGTTTCTTCAAGCTCATCAGCCATAGCTTGCTCGCCCTCTTCCCACTCTTTAGGAGCCTGCTGGAGCTCCTCGTCGGGGGACTCACAAGGGTCTTCTTTGATCTTGAGTATGGCCACCCATGATCTTGACATCTCGATCTCTAGGAGGGGCACAACGTGGGAGAGGATTGGTCTCTGACAGGCCCAAGCGATATAAGGGTTAGCTTCAAGAGTGGGGGGTATTTAAGGTCATGCCCTGGTGTTGACCATCGTGGGGTGCTTTTAATGTCGTTACCCATTTTGGCTAACGCTTGAGATATTGATTACTACCTGATTGGATGATAAGATGAGGCGAGTTGTGCTTGAGATGAAGTCCCGCAAGGTCGGCAGCGGAGGAAGGGACCTAAGGAATTCTCCCTCGACTGGTGGTTGAGGAAGATGATTCCTTCGATGGGCAGACCTAGGTGCTCACCGTCTCCTTCGAGATCCCTGAGGGGGTGTTTGGATCGCCCTATCAGGCTGGTGAGTGGCCCTAGCTTGGTAGATTGCCTCACGTTTCAGGGATTTGAGCCTATTTCACCCATAGTAGACTTCCCAGGGCTGAGAGATCAATGGCTTTGAAAGGTCCAGTGCATGCTCATGAGGGGCTTGTAGCAGGGCTTCCTCTTGAATGGGAGTGAGGGCTTAGACATGTCCTGAGAGAACCGCATAGATGATGTGGCCTTGCTAGACTTTCTCCATGACTATGGCCTCGAACCCAGTGCACTCCTTGAGTTCGTGACCCCACACTTGGTGATAGGGGCACCAGAGTTTTTTCGTGTCTCGGGCAAAACACTTAGGCTGTCTGGCTGACTTGGGGGTGACAAGACCCTGCTGGAGCATTGCCTCAAAGAGGGCATGTAGAGGGTCTTGCTCAGTGTTTTGCTGGGCTTGCGTCAAGAGGTCTTCTTTCACAGGTGGAAGAGGGACCTAAGGGTGTCTTGCCGGGTCACCCTAAACCTCTTGACACTGCTGCATCTTTTCTACCACAAGTTTATGGAAGCCAGTGCACTCGCTGATGGCATGACCTCGTATCTGGTGGTACGCACACCAAGGGTTCTCGGTCCCTGGAGGTAGGAACTTGGGCTTCCTTGTCGTCTTTTGTGTGGCAATCCCTTCTTCGAGCATTATAGAGAAAAATGCACGAAGAATAGAGGGTGCCCCATTGTTCTCTTGGATCGTGACTATGTGAGATGCCTCAACTGCCTCGAATGCTTATTTCAACTCTTCGAGCTTTATCTGACCCTTATTGATAAGGTCCTCGATAGTGTCGTTTAGCTTGTAGCAGTTGTGAGTGGGGTGGCCTACTCTCCTATGATAGGCGTAATACTTCTTATTCGACTCTTGTCTCGGTGACTCTACAGTGGTAACCTTTGGTAGTTGGATCATGTTCTATTCTAACATCAGTAGGAGCAGTGCAGGGGTCCACTTTATGTCAAAGGGGTAAATTTTATTCTGGTGCTGGGTCTAATAGTCTTTTCGCTTACTGTTTTTAGGAGGCGGGATCGCATTGTAGGACTGCTGCTTGCCCCTGGCTTGAGGCGTCTGTGCTTTAGAGTGGTCGAGAGTTTCGAGAGTCGTGCCTTTGGTGTCAGTCACGGTGATGGCCACGCTGATCACTACCCTTTGAATGCCCTGACTGTTGGAGCGAGAGTTTGAGAGCTGATGAGGGTTGCCGTGGTGCTTGAACAATCCCTCGATACGAACTGCGTTAGATATGAGCTCTGACATGGAGGGTGGATTGGATGCCTCGACATGTAAGGCGATATTGGGAAGCATGTTTCGTATGGAGGTCTGGACTACTTCCTTCTCGGTCATGGGGATGGCATGAAAGGTCGCCAACTCTCTTCATCGGGTGATGAACTTGTCAACCGGCTCCCTAGGGTCTTGCATCAAGGTGAGGAGCTCGATGGTTACCACGTTCCTTTGGACTTTGTAAAAGCATTGGTAGAACAACTGCTCCATTTCTTGCCAAGTGTGCACCGAGTTTGGCGGCAGTCGAGCATACCACTGGAAGGCTGGTCCTTCGAGAGTCTCGACGAACTGGCGAAGGAAGAGACGTCCGTTAGTTGCCGTCTCTTGGCAGGTTGTGTGGAAGTGGGCCGTATGCTGGTGAGGAGACGTGGTACCATTGAACATGGGAAGTTTCCCTTTTTGGTAGTTCAGGGGAAACAACACCTAGTCAATGTACGAAGGACACGACTTTTGATAGAGTGGCATCTTCTGCATGATCGGGACCTTGTTCTTGAGGCTATGGGCGCCACCATAGCATCTATGTCGGTTTGGGAGACCCCGTGAGAAGAGGAGCTGTCTTGGGGGACCAGAGGGGGAGTCTGTCTAAGAGTTGTGTCCTTACCGGTCAGGGAATCAGATGAAGAAGGGGACCTAGAGGCCTCTAGTCGCTCCATCTTTCTGAGGATATCTTACATCATTTCCTCGAACTTGTTCATCCGCTCCTCCTGAGCGGCATTCAGGTCATTGATCACCATGACATTGACCAATTCTTCTGGGAGGCCAGAGTCAGGTGATGCAGCGGACTGCCGAGGCTGGCGAGCCGTGCTTGGGAAGTCAGCCTGAAGGGGCTCAGCTTGCCCCGACTGGACTTGGGCTTTGTATGCTGATCTTGTGAGGACCGGTTCTTGATGGTCTTGGGACCGTGACTGCTGGGTGGTGATCACCGAATAGTATTCCTGGACTTACTCAGGTTCCGAAGTTAGAAGAGGGAAGAAGGGATTACAAGGCAGGTGGTCGTCTTGGGTGGTGACCTCGACTGCCTTGGAGGTTTCGCTGGTCAGGATCTACAGGCCTCTTTTCTGCTTGATCCTGAAGCGATTGTGGAACTCATTCTAGAACTGAGCCTGAGACATGGACTTCCCCGTTTTCTTCGAATAGGAGAGGGCCATGTCTATGACCTGGAGCAAGTAGTGGGGCCAGAGGATGGAGGGCAGCTTGGGTTCTTGTCTTGGAGGCTGGAGGCCTCTGTCGACATCAAGCCATTGCCTCGAATTCCTTTGTGAGGCCCGGGTGTTCGGTTGACTCGGAGTTAGCTCAAGATGGTACTCTTAGGGAAGACCTTTGAGTACCAGGGCTTTAGGTGCTTGCCTAGCATAGGGGAAGCGGCAATGGAAGAAGCTGGTTCGTGACTCTGCTTGAGTTTGGATGCTAGAGGGACCTGCAAAGAAGGTGTGTGTGCACCTTTAGGGTAGCCATTTGGGTGACTTGGGGGTCAGCCTAGGCTCGATCAATGGGTTCGACCTGAGGAGGCTGAGACCCATGATCCTGTGTTTGTGAGGGGCGAGGTGGGAGCTTGTCTCTCACAAGGTAAAGCTATGTGTGCCAGAGGGAAGACAAAACGGTCGACCGTCCTGTGCTCGAGGTGGTATGCTTCAAGCGATTCTCAAGATAGAGGAGTGATCGACCAATTTCGTTCGTGGGTTTGTATAAGTGGATGAGCATGCTTGGCTATGTTAGACCCAATTGTGCATACTTTCAAGTCCAGGTCAGCAAAAAGGTCTTCTATTCCCATTTCTTGTGTGTGCTGAGATGTGGAAGAAGAATTCCTTGTTGGAGATTCAAGGATCACCTTTAGCCATTTTGAAGGACGGGCATCGAGAGGGTTGAGGCTTTGAATGCCTCCAGATACAAAGCCCGGATAGCTTGAAGGTTTCATCCAGCTTTGAAATAAGTTAAGAGAACACCCGAGACCTCTTCGATCCTCGCTTTCAGTTTTGGCTTGGAGTGATTCAAAAATTGCCTCTATTATGCCTTGACCTTGACTTCCCAAGCCTTGGCTTAGTTGGAAGCCTTGGGAGAAGAACATGTGCCACGCCTCTAGGGACCCAAAACCGTATTGATGTTGACATTCGATAATGTCATCCATCGATGCAAAATTTTGTAAAATTTGAGGAACAGGGTCGTTGGCCTCTAGGCGTAAGGTGGCACAATCAGCTTGCTCGAAGGAAGCGAGCGGGATTTCTTCGAGCTCGACCCCTACAGCTAGCTTCCCATTACGTATACTAGGATTGAGTAAAGAAGGGGGTTCAACACATACCTTCGCAGTGCCATTTTTAGTCGGAAATTTGAGGCATTGATGGAGCGTAGAGGCGACCACGAGGTTTTCATGCAGCCACAGTCTTCCTAGCAGCACGTTGAATGAAGGTTTTATGTCCAAGACATAAAACTTTATCACTTGGACGGTAGGACCGATCTTGAGTGTGAGAGGCAGTATGTCTTTAGCTTGTCTCTTCATCCTGTTGTATGCAGCGATAGTTAGTTGACATGGCTAGAAGTCATTAGGGGTTTTGCTTATCTGCTTCACTGTTTTCATGAGGCATATGTTTAAGGATACCCTATTATCAACAAGCACTCTTTGCATCTCATTTCCTTGCATAAAAACAGTTACGTACATAGGTTGGACATGAAAGTGGTTGAAGCTGGTCGGGATATTATCATCCGTGAATACGATTGGCGTTGGTGCCATCGTTAGTTGATCATTTTGCATAACTCATCCGCTGTGTGTTGCTCAGGATGTGTGTTTTGGCAATGAAATTTTTGATCTGAGCTCTGTGTGCTAGTGAATTGGCGAGTAGCTCAAAGATAGATATTTGTGCATGGTGTTTGAAGACGTTTTTTCAGCACCTTGGTCGCCAGTCAATAAAGCCTAACAAACAATGGAAATTTTGACAGTTTCATAATAGCCCAAGAACTGGTCACGATCTTTATAAGAACTCTCAAAAGTCTTCTACCAAGTTTCGTCACGTTTCGACATGTCTAAGACAGTGCAGAATGAGAAACAGTTTCGACAGAATTGGCCTCTAGTACCTTGAAACAGACCCCTATAACTAGAACTATATTTTGGTAGGTCAAACTATTGTGGGACCATAGCCATTTGATCTGACATGGTTGAAAACCCTCAAGGATTAAATTTTAGCTTAAACAAACATTCCTGAAAGAAGTTATATGCAAAAGAGTGAAACAGGAGGAGCCGCACACTATTTCCGTGCGGCCACCCTCCAACTCAACTCCATGAAAGGGACAGTCATGAATAGTAACTTGCGAGACCTATATCTCACTCATCCCGAATCGTATCATGTTCAAATTTTGTGAGCAAGCTCGTCTCATCAAGACGAGCGTTTCGATATATGGCACACCTTGCAAGAACACTCGAGAGCGAAGAAACGCTATAGAGAAATTGCTAATCTGTGAAGAAAGTTGCAGGAAAATCAGCAGCGTCGCAACTCGCTCGAGCAGCCAAATCACGCTGCTCGCGAGTCCGATCAACGTAAAACTAGTTGCATCGCGTGCATAAGGTCTAGGGTCATCTCTAGTCCAAACTCCATACATGATGAATGGTCGGATTCTGCACACAAAGCCGACAAAGTGACTGTAAATTCTGATGCCAAAATTCCAAATTCCGGCCAAAACTCTAAAGTTGCAAATCTTCTTCTGGACACGGAATCGAGTTACGTTTATTGCCACGCAATCGTGATGGCATGGTCACTGTGATCCAGTGAAGAAATTACAGAAAAACATCATGGAACAAGCGCACTATCAATATGAAGTTTCATGATTCATCCAAATTTCAAGTCATATGATCGTGGCCTAAAAGCACGATTCATGGCTCAAAGTTGGTATCAAATCGATCGTCATACCAAGACCTATAAGAAAACAATCATCTTTTGGTCAAATGGACATCAAAACAACCCTGGATCATCTATGAAGAATCACACACGTTTTAGGGCAGCATAGGGACTGTTTTGAAATTTCACAAATTGTTAAGAAGGGACAAATATGTCGTTTTGCACCCTATTTTCTAATTTCTTTTAATTTAGTTAAAACTTAATTTATAGCAATTAGGTTTAATTTTGATCAATCCACCCATGTTTAGACATAATTCTATATATACCATGTACTACCATTCTACGCAGACCCTTCATTTGTTGAATAAAATTTTTATCTTGCATATTGATGGGTCACATCTTGGGAGAGAGAGGAAGGAGAGAGAAATTTTTGGGTCGGTACCTCTGGGTTTAATGTTTCCCTTTCTCTCTCTACTCTATCTCTTTCTCTTTCTCTCTTCTCCTTCTCTCTCTCTCTTCTCTTTCTCTCTTTCTCTCTCCTCTTTCACAAACGACGCAAGCCTATCGCCGTCTGTGCTTCGCTCTTTCTTCCTCTCTTCTTCTCTCCTTCCATGACCACTAACCCTCTTCCCTTTTCATTTTACCCTTGTATGACCACTTCCTCCATGTGGACCCTAGGGTCCACCTCCTCCTTTTCCTGATGACCCTCATGTTGTCCACTTTCTTTTCTTTTTCCATACTCCCTCACAACACGTTTCTTTAGTGCACCCTTGTGGTGACCTTGTTCCCTCTCACAATCTATGGTCCCGTGTGACCATCGTCTTCCAAATCCCTCTTCTTATAGTCGTCTCGTGCGACCCTCTAGCCGTGTGACCCTCCAACCTATCACCGTGCGCCCCTTTCCTAACCCTATTTTCGTGTGTCCCTTTCCTAACCCTATTGCCTTATGCCCCTTTCCTAACCCTATTGTCGTGTGTCCCTTTCTTAACCCCATTGCCGTTGTGACCTATCCTGCCCCATCGCCGTGCGTGAACTCCACCCATTGCCATGTTCCTCTTCATCCCTTTCCTCATCTTCACAGCCATCCACAACCCCAACGACAACAACCTGTTGCGCCTCACCTTTCTCCGCTGCTTCCTTCATCTCAGCCACCACCCATGATCAACCCTAACTCTCCCACTTCCTTCTCCCATACACACGCGAGTGCCCATGACTTTCTCTCTTTCTTTCTCACCCCATCTCACTGCTTTCTTCCTAATCTCTGGCGACCATCCCCAATTCACTCTCTATCTCCCATCACTGCCACCAGTAGCCCAACATTATCTTACCTCCTCTCCCACCATTACCATCTCAGCTGCTCAACTTCTTTCACCCTGCTACAACCTCTCGCAACCGCATCTCCCTCGATCACTTGCTGCAACCACTACAACAGCCATCGTCTCTTCCCTCTCTTCACCTCTCCCTGCTCTCAGCCTTCACCTCACCCCTCTTCTTCTCCACTACCACCGTCTGCCTCCGCTCTGTACTGCCACACTGCCACCATGTTCTCTTTCTCTCTCTAACAGTACCTACAACCTGCTCTCCTCCCACTCTCTCAAATTGCATCCATTCATGTAAACTTGATGCTGCCATCTGCAGTCATTGCCTCCATCTCTTCCACCTTACTGCGTCCACTCCATCTCCGCCACTCTGTTCCACCCATCTACAACCACTCAGTTGGAATGTGGTCCCTCGTGAGCCATACTAAGCAAACGATGTATACAGATACTAAACTGTGCCTGACGATCTATACCAGTCGGTTGAAAAAAACCCATGGTACAAGCGCATAAAGAACAAATTAAAAAGGGTTCTAATTGTTAGCCGTTGATGAGGTCGAAGAATATGCCCGAATGAGTGAGCCGAGGGACTGTGTGACCTTTGTGTGTCATGGTGGCCTACAGAGGTAAGGGTCAAAACCTTATCCATGTACCATCACACGACATGCATATCGATAGATCGTTCTAAAAAGCCAAAAATCCGCCTTTTAAGGTGAAGCGTATGCATGTGCGAGAGATACCCCTATGCGCCATAGAGCTGTGGTCGCATAAGGTCTTAGTGAGCTTGACTTGTCTCTAGCGGAGGCTTGAAATCCACAGACTGGGATTGCGATCCCTTAACTCATCAGTCGGACTTTAGTGACCCGCTAATGAGCCCCCGCTTGGACTGTGGGTCATGGGAAGCATTAGATCGGTTTGATAAAGCAAGTGTGGTCTATAGTCCGCAGTTGAAAGTGGAGTGCCCCATGATTGTTGATTCCTAAACCATATAGATTATT
The DNA here is from genome assembly GCF_000471905.2 of Amborella trichopoda. The sequence goes on along the minus strand of NW_006499677.1, from coordinate 359,670 downwards.
TTCCCATCAAATTAATTTAAATGTGTTTGTTTTATAATGGAAATTATTTTAAGATTATTATTTGAATTTTAGGAAACCCTGGATATTTTATTTATAATTTTTGGACTTATAAAATTGAAGATATTGATTTTACAATTGTTTAAATATTCAAATAATATTCTAAAATCCTTTTATTAATTTTAATTATATAAAAATATTATGGGGGCCCAATGTGCAGATGGGCCTGCCATATTTTTAGAAGGTGGGGCCCAAGAGTTCCTCCCTTGGGTGGCACGCCCACCCTTATTCTCTTTCCTATTTTTTAGTGATATGGCATGTGGCCATAAGATTGGAACATATTGACTATATATTGACTTGATATATCTTTGAAAGATTTTATGGAAAGATTGAGTAGACTAATGCTATTTTATGGTATGCACAATATTTTGATTAGATTTAATTTATTTAATTTCTATTAATGGGAAGTGGTTTAAAAAAGGGAGATAATGGTTCATGCACCTTCCATATTGTTGATGGCCCATCTATGAAATGGATGGCTCATATCTCTCACCCCACAAGTCACCCTTGATCGACGGTCTATGTTCAAGCTCACAAAAAGAGGCAAGCCAAAGAAAACTATAAGAAACCCTAATCTCCTAAAAAAAGGGATTGTCTCTACCAAAAAATCTCTACACCATATCTTTCTATTTCTCTCTCTTAAAAAAGTTTCTCTTTCTCATGTTTGATTTCTCTCTCTCCCATATTGTGAAAGAACCTAAGGGTTTAGGTTATGGAGTTCTTCTCTTCTATCTCTCAAATATGGATTTATGGGTAAGGGTTTTAGGCTTTAGCAAAAAGAAAATCCATCTCTCTCAATTTAGGTTGCTAAGAGAATTCACTGAGGGTTTGAGTTTGTGATCAAAGGGGTTCATGTTCCATTGGTGTTGTTTGGCTGAAATTTGCTGTCCCGATTCGAGATTGAAGCTATACTGTTGATCCTGTGCCATCGGGTGGTGGTGACTCGGTATGGGGTGAAATAAGTCCAGTTGAGGTAATCTCCGGCAGCCTTTCTTTTGTTTCTTGCAATCTTATCTTTATTCTCAAGCATAGTGTATAGTTGTTTCAATGGCATCAAGTTGTTAAAATCTTTGTTTTATTGTTATATTGATTTTATTGTGAAATTTATCTTATTATAATAGAGACCACATGTAAGTGATCTTTTTACAAAAGAAAGGGGTGAAGAAAAAAAAAAAAACGTTTTCCCCAATAAAAGAGCACATAGATCTTTCTTTCATTAGTATTGACTTGATGCCATAGTTATCTTTTCTCTTTGTTGAGTTTAGATCAAGTTTGGGAATGAGATATAAGAAAGCTAACGACTTTTATGGTCAAGAAATATACCCACGGTTAAGAATTATTGAAATATTTCAACACCGAAAAGACACTCTGCATAATGAGTATTTTGGGCTATTTTGGAGTAGAGATATGAAGAATATAATGAGATATTTTTCTATTTCATACTTCAGTAATATTTTGTATATTTAAGATTAGGATTTACTTGCAAAATTTCAGTGGGAGATCCTATAGGATTGAGAGTTATGAACTCAACAATGAAGGGTGTCAGTTCTGACCATGCAAAATTCAGGAACTGTCCAGTGAGTTATTTGATTTTTCTCACCGATCATATGATTTTATTTCCAGCTGAAATTTGTTAGTGATTATAAAATTGAGTCTACTTTCAAACCATAAATGTTTCATCAAGAAATTCCTTGTGGTTTGAAAGATATGATCAATATATTGAAGGGGGCGCAAGTGATGTTTTTTACAACGAAAATTATTTTCATGACTTGAAAGTTAAGATTTAATTTTTATTCTTAACAAAGTGTTTTATAGTTCACAATAAATTTTTAGACTTCCATTATGAGTTTATTTTCTAATAAAATTTATTTGAAAGAGAAATATCTATGAGAAGAGAGGAATAAAAATTTTGGATTGAAGAGAGGTCATCCTGAATTTTCTGCAATTTGGCAAGTTATTCATTAAAGATGTGAATATCTATATTTATCAAGCCTACTTAACAGAGTGATATAAGGCTTATGAAAATATATGTGTTACTATTATGTATCTAATTTCAAACAAAATTGTTTTGAAAGGGAAACTCCATGATGGTAGAGATAAAAGACAATTTTACTAGGTAGTGTTCATCCTGAAAATTTGCAATATGATTTATTTTGTGACATAAAAGTCACTTATTTATTTCTCTAAAGAAAAGTGTTATTTGGGATTCAAAATATGAAGTTATGATTTCGTTTTGAGTCTAGTTTTTAACAAAAAAGATTTCATGAAGAAATTCTTTGAGGATTGAGAGAAACAAATTTTTTATTGAGAGGTGCTCAACTTGATTTTCAACTGAAAAATTTACATTGTGATATAAATGTCACTAAAATGGTATGACTTAGGGATGGAACTAAGCACTATTTTATATTTTTTGAGTCTATTTCAATATTCAAAAGGATTCGAAGATTAATTCTTTATGAGTTGAGAGATATCATATTTTTATCATGGGATGCTCAAGTTCTATTCTGCAGTAAATTAAAAGATGTGACATGTTAAGACACATCCTTGAATTCCCAATTATGGAGGCTTTTAAGACTCATTTAAAAAGGTTTTATAATGTGCTATGAGTATGATTTATTATATTAAAACTTCAGAGAGAGGTAATACAGAGTTGACAAGATATGGCACTCTATGTGAAGAGCATTCGATCTGGAAATAGAAAAAAGAAGAAGAAACATAAAACCCATAAAAACATCTTGGTTTCTTCGAAATGAAGGGATATATAGAGAGACTTGGTGGTAGCATAGAAACGTTAAAGATCAGTGGGAGAATCAAAATTGTGATATTTGAAATAATGGGATGAAGAAGATATTTTCTTCACGGTGTAAGACAGGAGAATCTAAGTGCCGAAGAGATTGACACTTCGTGACATGTGAAACCAATGACGAATATATTATCCATCAGTTGCGTGCACTTCCAAGATCATAAAAGCTTGTTAAACAAGTAAAACCGATGAATCAAGAAAGCCCAAGTACTACACTACATAGTTTTGAGGTATGAAATCTATCCCACATTATATAGTAAGGTCATATAAGCAAAGGTCATCTAGGGAAAGAGGATTCAATAACTTTGTTTAATGTGCTTTAGTTATATAATTGTTTTATGAATATGTATGGAGTGTATGGACATTAAGTGATAAGTGCTAACAAATTTGAAAGTGTTGGTTTTGAATACCTTGTATTTTTGTGCCTCTTTGTGCTTGAGTATGAACTACTTAAGTTAGTGATACACATGGAGATATGATTTGATCAAGGGCTTTGAGCCCTAAAGATGAAACATGAAAGATGGGTGTAGCTCATTCAAATATGTAAGCACAAAGGGAGTGTTTTGATGGAACTTGGTCTTGATGACCAACCTCTCAATAATGTCCGTAATATAATGTATTGCATGTTATGATGATCTTTTGATAAATTCTCCATAATTGCCAACAATGAAGTATTTTGTAAAGGCTTTAATAAACATTATTTAATCGTGCTTTATTTTGGATAAAATTATAAGATGGTATATATGATTTGTTTTTGTGGCCATGAACTTGATTTGGTAGGAAATTAAAGGTGAACGAGGTCAAATGATTTATGAAGGCTAAGCATGTATTTTATAATTACATTAGATGATTTGAGAAAGCCTAAGTCTATGAATATGGTTTTGAGAAAACCACATAGTCTTGCAAGGTCCATTAGGTTTTTATGAAAATCATTTTAAACTATCATACTGTTATATAACTATTGCTTGTGAATGCATATATATATACCAAGTAAATTTTTTTTTATTAAAAAGAAAAACATTTTGTCTTGGAAGTATTTATAAAAGTGGGAAAAGCCCTATCATGCACTGTTTTTTTTAAAATGCCTATATGCCTTGACCCATGTTTCTAGTTATTTAGAATCTTCGATTACCTAAGACTTTAAACCATAGGGAATGTTGTAGTAATGCCATCATGCTGGGCTTCCCTGACACATATTGTGTTGATTAGATAACTTGGTTTGTATGTATTTACTACCAAGATGTCTACTGTAGTTGAACCTTTGTGGTTCATGAAG
>NW_006499677.1:300354-354165 GCF_000471905.2 Amborella trichopoda | reverse complement strand
CAATAATTGAGTGGGAGCTGCTACAGTCTCACGATTTTTTTTAGCTGCTTGAATATTCAGATATACAGGTGCAAGCTATCTCACAGATCTAGATGATGCGAAGTTTACATCTGGATATGTGTTCATGCCTGGAAGGGGTGCAGTTTCTTGGAAATCAAGGAAACAGGATGTGACGAAATTCTCCACCATGAAGGCAGAGTACGTGGCGTGCTGTTTAGTGATCGAGGAGGCCGTATAGATTAAGAAATTTCTTAATCAACTTAACTTTCACCTCGTGCGTTGTGAGCCAGTAAGAATTTTCTGCGACAGTACGGTGACGATATGCATGTCAAACGAGCCACGATCCCATAAGAACTCCAAGCATATAAAACCATGTTTTTATCACCTGAGGAATGAGGTGAGATTGAGAAAGATCGAGATCCAGATAAACTAAATATTTCAGTCGGAGCACCTGCTAGTATTTGGCGTGCCAAATGGAACAACAGGCTATAACGTTGTTTACCCATGGAACCCAAATATTTGGTGCTAGTTGTATGGCTACAAAAGAGAGCAGATTATTTGAAGAACTCTTTTGAGCCCATGAACATACGACCCCATGCGATGAGGGTACGTGATGGTCTTTTGCGATTATAGGTTCATGATTCACGATGTGATGTGAAAGATGAGCAACGACCATTTTTGGATGAGATCCGAGCAACAAAGAGAAATATGTGTTGTCTCTATAAATCTTTTTGTGAAAGGATTGATGACCAAAGCCATAATTAATGTATTGAGATAATAAGTAAAAATGCTTGAGAGAGATTGTAATTGAGAGAGAGAGATGAGAATGAGAGAAAATGAGAAATAAAGAATGTAAGTCCTTCAAAGGCCAAGTGGGAGATGTTGGATTCACGTGGCCTTTAAAGGCATTAAGAGTGCTTGTAAAATGAAATGATATAGTGGAACATGAACTCAGTGGGAGTGTGGTCCCTCGTGGGCCATACTAAGCAAACGATGTTTGTAGATACCTGACTGTGCATGATTATCTATGCCAGTCGTTTGGGAAAAACCCATATTACCTGAGCATAAAGAACAAACCGAGAAGGGTTCTAATGGGTTAGCCCTTGATGAGGTCCGAGAATATGCCCGGATGAGTGGGCCGAGGGACTTTGTGACCCTTTGTGTGTGATGGTGGCCTGCAGAAGCAAGGGTCAAAACCTCATCCATGTACCAACACACGACATGCATATCGATAGATCGTTCGAGAAAGCCAGAAATCCACCTTTTAGGGTGAAGCGTATGCATGTTCGAAAGATACCCCTATGCGCCATAGAGTTGTGGTCGCATAAGGTCTTGGTGACCTTGACTTATCTCTAAAGAAGGACCTGAAATCCACAAACTGGGATTGCGATCCCTTGGCTCGTCGATCGGACTTTGGTGACCCACTAATGAACCCCTGCTTGAACTGTGGGTCATGAAAAACACTGGGTCAGTCTGATAAAGCAAGTGTGGTTTGTAGTCCACAGTTGAAGATGGAGTACCCCATGATTGTTGATTCCTAAACCATATGGATCATTTTTCCATCAAATTAATTTAACTGTGTTTGTTTTATGATGAAAATTATTTTAAGATTATTATTTGAATTTTTATAAACCCCTGGATATTTTATTTATAATTTTTGGATTTATAAAATTAAAGATATTGATTTTACAATTGTTTAAATATTCAAATAATATTCTAAAATCCTTTTATTAATTTTAAATATATAAAAATAACATGGGGGCCAATTGTGCACATGGACTCGCCATATTTTTAGAAGGTGGGGCCCATGAGTGCCTCCCTTAGGTGGCACGCCCTACCCTTATTCTCTTTCATATTTTTTGGTGATATAGCATGTGACCATATGATTGCAAGATATTGACTATATATAGACTTGATATATCTTTGAAAGCTTTTGTAGAAAGATTGAGTAGACTTGTGCTATTTTATGGTATGCACAATATTTTGATTAGATTTAATTTATTTAATTTCTATAGATGGGAAAATAGTTTAGGAAAGGGGAATAATGGTTCATGCACATTCCATAATGTTGATGACCCATCTATGGCATGGATGGCTAAGATCTCTCACCCCACAAGTCACCCTTGATCGACGGTCTATGTTCAATCTTACAAGAAGAGGTTAGCCAAATAAAACCATAAGAAACCCTAATCTTATTCAAAGCCTATAAAAAGGGATTGTCTCTACCAAAAAATCTCTACATCTTATTTTTCTATTTCTTTCTCTTAAGAAAGTTTCTCTCTCTAATGTTTGATCTCTCTCTCCCACATTGTGAAAGAACCTAAGGGTTTAGGTTATGGAGTTCTTCTCTCCTATCTCTCAAAAATAGACTTATAACTAAGGGTTTTAGGGTTTAGCAAAAAGAGAATCCATCTCTCTCAAACTAGGTTGCTAAGAGAATTCACCTAGGGTTTGAGTTTGTAATCAAATGGTTCATGTTCTATCGGTGTGGCTTGGCCGAAATTTGTTTTTCCTGTTCGAGATTGAAGCTAGACTGTTGATTCCGCACCTCCAGATGGTAGTGACTCGGTGTGGGGTGTAATAAGCCCGATTGAGGTAATCTTCGGTGCTCTTCCTTTTGTTTCTTGCAATCTTATTTTTTATTCTCAAGTATAGAGCATAGTTGTTTCAATGACATCAAGTTGTTAAAATCTTGATTTTATTGTTATGTTGATTTTATTTTGAAGATAATCTTATTATAATAGAGACCGCATGTATTCCCCGGTAAAAGATCAAATAGAACTTTCTTTCACACTTCTTTCCTTCCCGTGACCAAGCTCCAACCTTTGTCAGTCACTTTCGCCTCTCCCTCTCTACAACCCCTCTCGCTCACCTTCTCATTTCGTCCCCATGCTTCCCTCTGCATCCTCTCACTCTCCCATTATCTCGTTGTTCTTTCTCTCTCTAGAAGCCACGAACGAAGTCCTTGCTTTTGTTTTTTTGTTTTTTTTCGTTGTTTTCTTTTCTTTTCAAAACTTTCCGTCGAACTTTCGTTTCATCCCACTTTTCGTCGCGCTTCGCTCAAGCCCTCTCACCTTAAAAAATGCCCCAACTCTCCTTTTCTCTCTCTTAAGCAACTTTATTTATTTTTTATTTAACTCCATACCCTCTCGTTCCAATAAAAACCTATTGCCATCTCATCCAAATGACTCAACACTCAACCCTCTCTCTCTCAATCAATTCTTTTTTAATTATTTTATTAACTTACACCATTTTACTTCCTCCAACTTTTTTTTTTTTACTTTATTCCATGATACCATTTAACTTTTATTTCATTCCATTTTATTCCATTCATTACCTCGTACCCTACTCTTATTCCATCCATTTATTTTATCATCTCACCTCATTTTATTTCGTCCCAATTTATTTTACTCCACTTCATTTTACTTTGTCCCACTTCATTTTATTTATTTTAGTTTATTTAATTCTAATCCCATTTTATTTTAATTCACCTACTTCATTTTCCTTTCATCTTTTTTTCCATCATTTTTATTTCACCTTCACTTTTATTTTCACTTTCGTCTCTCTCGTTCTCTCAATCACTTGTTTGATCAGAGGGCAGGCTGAACCTTATGCTCGTGCGAGTCCTGTCGTCGAGCAGTATTGCTGTCGCAACGGTCTGAGTTACCGTGCCCGTCTTGCTGCCACGACAGATTTGCTTTTATGTCAAGCCGGTCGATGTTGATTTGATGTCGAGTAGTATTGTCGTCGCGCCTGTCTGAGTTACCGTGCCTGTCTTGCTACCATGTTAAGTCGATTACCGGATCAGTTCTGCCATAGTGCCAGACTAGCCGTTGGGACGGTCTTGTCGTCAAGCAGTATTGCCGTTGCTTTGGTCTGAGTTACTGTGCTTGTCTTGCTGCCACGTCAGAACAACCGTCGCGCCAGTCTTGTCACTGGATCATTCGAGTCACCTGGTTGAACTTCTTCTCTCATTTTCATTTCTTTTATCTTTTTATTGCAAGGTAGGGTCCTATGACCCACACTGCTATTTTTTTATATGTGCGTGTGTTTGCAGGAAAGGAGAAATAGGTCAAGGAAGGTGATTCGAAACCGACCGTATGCCAGGAGGGCTTTCCAACATAATCTAAGAGGGCGCCCACACGAGCCAGCCTGAGCGTGTCACGGACCCACATGAGGTAAGTCCTACCTCACAACCCAAATCCCTCTCTCACTAATTGGACACTTGCCCTTGTTTCGTGAACAAGGTTCTCGAGAGAGCGATCTCAGGTCCCGGGTCTTTCGAACCCAAGACACGTGTCACTTGATCACCTAGATTCGGGAAGGCGAGATCGACGCACCTAACCAGCTTGACGACTCCACAGGGGACACGCTACCCCATCGTTGGATAGTTCTTGTTTGACCTTCCGTTCTTTTTATTCCTGCTCACTATACACATACCTGTCTTTGGGGTTACTTAACCCCTTCATCCGAGTCGTGGATTTCGTAATCCCCACACTCATGAGTCTTCAATGGGAACAGGTTACGGGAACCTCATGCCCGACCTTTCTCTTGAGCATCGACCCTGAGTCATGTTCCTAGGTCATCACCTAGATAAAGGTTAGGATGGACCAACAAGTCCCTCACTCCCTACCCCCTTGCAATGGTGGACCTTCTGCCAATGCACCTTGCATTGGTGGCACACATGCCCCACACATAGCACGTACCCTGCTACCAGCTACTCACTTGCTGCTCGGGGCAGCCCGAATGCCGCCCCTCCATCTCCCGCAGGTGACAGTTCATTTGTCGTTGCTCTTGCGGGTTGCCGTGAGGCTACCCCCCATTCTCTATCATTTCGGGCCCTGTAAAAAGAGGTTTGACACTAAGAGGAGGTGGCACTGAAGCCACCACCTCACACACATCCACCAAAGCTAGTGGACCATCCATTCTAGCTACACCTCAAGGCAACCCTCAGATTTCCTCGGGACACGGTCAGGGTTCTGGTCCTCTTGGACGTGGCCCTGCACCTCTTTTGCATGCACACTCGACCACTCGAGGAAATCCTCAGGTTACCTCGATACACGGTTAGGGTTCGGGTCTTCTTGGACCTAGCCCTGCACCCCTTTCACATGCATACTGCACCACTCGAGGCAATCCTCAGGTTACCTCGAGATACTGTCAGGGTTCGGGTCTTCTTTGACCTAGCCCTGGACATCCTCGAGGCAACCTTCAGGTTACCTCGAGACAGCATCAGGGTTCGACACTTCTTCGGACCGGCCCTGCACACCCCTTGCATATGCACTACATCACTTGGGGCAGCCTTGTTGCTGCGTCTGCAAGAGCACACAAGGGGGAACCTCTTAGTACCTCCTCCCAGCATATGCTTGCTCACCCTGTGAGGCATGGTCACATGGCCATTCCATCACACACACATGGTCACGGCACTAGGCCTCTTAAGGCCAGACACGCTACTCGAGCCCAGGTTGACCACCAGGTCACTTGAAGTCCTTCTGTAAAAGGCGTACACATGCCAATCCCCCCGCCCGCTCGGAGCACATCTTTGCATGTGCACACACGTATGGATCTAGCATTCCACTCGGTTCCAAGGATAATCACGTTAATGGGTTGCCTTTGCTCAAAGGCAGTACTACCTGGTCATGAAGAAGGGAAATCATGGTCAAGCCCAGAAATTAGGCCGAGAGACTAAGACATTGAAAGCTAAGCTCAGGGACAAAGAAGAAAAAGTGATTGAAGAATTCCCTCTCAATGATGCGAGCCCTTTTCCCCCTCTCATTCCCCTTGATGTGGATGATGCTGGAAAAGCATGGCATGAGATGAACACTAAAAGGATTGATCGAGGCATGATGAAGCCGGTTATCTATGAAGATCCAAGCTTGACTCTGGGTGAAGGCGAACCTCCAGATGGGGAAAAGAGCCAGTCTGACCCCAGTGACTCCATCAATCTTGAGCCAGTTGAGCCATCACTCGATCAAACTCCAGAGCCCCTCTCAAGTTGGGGCACCGAGTGCAAAGCCTTATTTGAGCAGACTGAACTCGAGATAGCTCATAAACTCGAATCAATTTCCCCTAGACTCCTGATGAGCCGGAAGGCACTGCTGCAGGGCAGTCCCGGTGACTCAAGTGAGACGGAAGCCGAACCCATCGAGGGCGTTTCCCATGATCCCTTGGTGGGGGAAAGTTTGAATTATGAAAGGACTAGTCTTCTTCCCAGGATGAAAGAAAATTGTCCACCAGCTCCTCCAAAAGTCTGTCTCAACATCCTAGCTCCTCGAGATGAAACTGAAAAAAGAACCGAAACTCTTGAGTTGCTTCAAAGGGTTGAAAAAATCTCATTGTGGAGATCGATCTAATAAACAAGAATGAGACTTTGCCATTGTTCACCCTCTCCCGGCCTTCATCGGGATTTGCCCTAGAATCTTGGAGAAGTAATGGACTCCCGTCCCCTCTGGATGGTTCTAATGATGTGGCCTCCCTCACCCCCTCTCATCCAGATGTTCTTACCTTTGATGAGAGTTCGTCACTCTCATTCGAGGAAAGCCACTCCCCAGTACTGGATGGCATGGGTCGCACTTCCCTTGCTGGCAGCCCCACTGATATGGCTCCTCCATGCCCTAAAGGCACCATGATTCCCAGCAAAGCCAGCCACATGCTTCCCCCTTGTCATGTGTGCTACATATGCGCTCTTAACGATGACAGTAAGGCATCGTCTTATGAGGGTTTAACATTCTTGTTAGGTGATGAAGAGCTCAATTCTGATGGGGCGACATCCCTCGTCCTCATCCACCCAATGACTCTTACCTCTGACAAGTGCTCGTCACTCTCATTGGAGAAAAGTCATTCCCTAATAGAGGATGAGATGGTCAGCATTCCCTTCGCTGACCACCCCAATGAAATAACGCCTCCAGCTCCCGAAGACGCCATGATTCTTTATGACGCTAACTAAATATGAGCTCTATGTCTTGAAAGTGTCATGGCTCCTTATAAGGATGGTCGCATGATCTTTCGATAACTTGAAAAATGCTCCTTAAATGATGATGATGTGACCTCATCGTCTTTTGAGAGTTTCACATTCTCATTAAATGATGAGGATACCTAAACCTTGGAAAATGAAGTAAGCTTGAGGGAAGGCCAATTGACCCTCGCCAATGACGTTGTTGAAGCAGAAGCAGTCGAATCCAAGATTGTAAGCTTCGAGGCATGTAATGGGCAAATAAAAGAAGAGTCTTCAAGTATGGTAGCTATTGAAGCTATAGTGATCGATGAAGTACTAAAATCCTATGGAGACGAAATTGCGTAACTCAAGGCCACATTAAGGCGATTACAAGCTGAGATGAGGTCAAAAGATGAAACAATGGAAAATTTGCACCAAGTGGTATTGGTGTCTTGTACCCCCTCGAGGCACCTAGCCCTCTTTATCGTCTCTCAATCACCTTGCCAGGTCATCGAAACGACACCATCAAAAGGAGAGCCACTCCCACCCTTGCCTCCCTCATTGCTAGTCTCTTCCCCACCGACTCAGGTTGGGAACGAAGAATTAGTGAAGGGCATGGTATTGGAAGCATTGAAAAAACACAATATCCCAGTGATGGAAGAGCTAAACCTCTACCAAAAGCCTTACTCAGCGTATGTTGACCAAATTCCATTTCCAATGGGCTATCAAAGACTCTACTTCCCTAAGTTTGATAGTATTGGCTCATCGTGGCAACACATAGCCCATTTCATTGCAGCTTGTGGCAATACATCGAACAATGAGCACATACTGCTTAGGCAATTTGTGGGAATCCTTACAGGAGCAACATTCAAATGGTACTGTCGGTTACTATTAGGGTAAATCTCATCATGGGCACAAATGGAGGAAGAGTTCCTTAGGAGCTTCTGGGACATAGAAAAGAAAGTATAACTCTTTGAACTCTTTGTAGTGAAACAAAAGCCACACGAGCCAATGATTGAGTACATCGAAAGGTGGCACAATCTGGCCACATCGATAGGTGAGCCGCAAGAGAAAGAGTACTGCATAGACAGGATGCACCTAGAATTGGCTCGTTATGTCACTCTATCATGGCCCAATACATTCGCCAGGATGGTTGACAAGGCAGTTCAAATTCAAGGTTTGATCAAACACCACGGTCTAGATGCACGACCCTAAACTGCATGGTATATTACCTTAAACTGTAGCAGAGGTCTAGTTACACCTTAAACTGAACGGTCCAAGCTATACGACCCTAAACTATAGCACACATCCTAGTGGCATGACGTTAAACTGCACAATAGATAGTCTTGGAGACAAGACCTTAAACATGCCCTCAGGTCTCGGTTGATGACCTTAAAACACGTGAAATTGATTGTCATGGTGGTATGACCTTAAACACGCTTCCGTAAAAAAAAAAAGAGAAGAAGACAGACATGACGAAAACCCGCAAGGGTGTCATGGGTAAAAAAATGTCAAAAAAAATGATGGCGGACATGGTATGCACCCCAAAGACCACCATGGGCAAAATATGTCAAAAAGAAAAAGAAAAAAAAAAAGATGAGCATGGTGAAAACCCGCAAAGGTACTGTGGGCAAGAAATTCAAAATAAAAGATGTGTAGTGAAAACCCTTTGGGGCACTCACTTTCAAATGAAGGCGTGTTGAGCCTTTCCTGCAGGTCATCACGAGTACAAATGTCAAACATCCCTGTAGTAGGACGTTAAACTGTGCGACATATAATCCATCTGCATGACTATAAGCTGCTTCCTGTTCTAACATGTCTCCATGGGGTTACCGCATGACACCCTCCTACACATCCCCTACCACATCCTCCTTCACAATGTCCACGGTGAAAGGACACCACATCTCCGAGGTATCCTCCTTAATCAAGGTGTACCTCGGTCGTGACTGCGAGGCTTTGAAGCAAAGCATGTAACTGTCAAAGCATGCACCCTCCTCTATAAAGCCATATATCAAAGACGTGTACCACAGTTCCGACTGTGAGGCTTCGAAGCAGAGCATGTAACCGTCAAGGCATGCGACCACCTCTACAAATCCATAAATCAAAGAGGTGTACCACAATTCCGATTGTGAGGCTTCAAAGCATAACATGCAACCGTCAAAGCATGCGCTTGTCTCTATAAAGCCATATATCAAAAAGGTGTACCACAGTTTCGACTGTGAGGCTTCGAAGCAAAGCATGTAACCGTCAAGGCATGCGACCACCTCTACAATGCCATATCACAAAGAGGTGTACCGCAGTTTCGACTGTGAGGATTCAAAGCAAAGCATGCAAGGCATGCACCCACCTCTACAAAGCAATATCTCAAAGAGGCGTTCCACAGTCTCAACCGTATATCCTTACATCTGATAGGGTGCTTTCGCCATCCATTGTACCCATTCCACGCATCACCATTACCTCAAGACTCTCTTGACCTCCATTTTTCCAGTTGAGTCACACCACTCATAGCCCCCTTAAGCCTCCATCATGCACCTTTAAGTACCTCTGACCCCACTTCTTGTCATGTGTGCCCTTATGCTAGACCTCATTACCGTCGACTGTGTTCTACCACTATCCCCAGTGGGGTTACCCCTATGCTCCAGCCTGTCATCCCCAATAGAGTTACAGGAAGCCTCATCCTTCATCCCAAGGAGTCACACTTGCCCTTTTAATCACCAGTGAAGTTTACTTCCATTTGCTACTCCTCGTAGGGCCACCATCTTCATCTAAAGCTCTTTGCTTGTGTATAGCCTTAACTATTTTATCCCCAGGGACTCAGAATGTTATCCACAGACCTATCCCCCAGGGAGCTTCACCTACATGGCGACCCACACAATTATCCGTGTTGCATGACCTTAAACTGCATAGCCATGGTCTGTGCTGCATGATCTTAAACTGTACAACCATGGTCCGTGCTGCATGTCCATAAACTGCACGGCCATGGTTTAAGTGCACGACCTTAAACTGCATGGTCATGGTTGCATGACTTTAAACTGCATAACCATGGTCCAAACTATATAACCTTAAACTGTAACATAGGTCTAAATGCACAACCTTAAACTGCATGGTCCTCGTTGCATGACTTCAAACTGCATAACCACGGTCTAAGCTGTATGACCTTAAACCATAGTATATATTCTGGCCGCATGATGTTAAACTGCTTTGCCCAGGTCCAAGAGGCATGACCTTAAAGATGCCCCCACACCTATGCGCACACACCCTTTATGTGTATCTTCACGTATGCCTTCCCTAATTGACTCGTTCATGTTCGCGCACCACCTCCATTGCTTCCCCCATTGAATCCATTCACCTCATTACCATCATTCCTTAGTGAGTTTCACCCATGCTCACAAAATGGCGAACCATTCCACCATCCATACTCGCCATCAGCTAGTGGGTCACCACTCTTTACCCACCATTCACCATCATCCGTTTTTCATAGGTAGCCTCTGCCATCTCCTCAAAGTGAGTCAAAACCACCACCATACTCACTCCATGGCCTACACAGACCGCCATTCATCACCACTACGATCCAGCTGTATGACCCTAAACTATAGTGCACATCTTGACCATATGACATTAAAAGGCTTCACACAGGTCTTGAAAGCATGACCCTAAAAAAAATAGGCATGGTATACACCTGGACAAGGTAACACCATAAGTAAAAATGATGGACGGGCATGGTCACGGAACCTTAAGTAAAAGTGTTCCGTGAAAATAAAAACCCAAGTACGGTGAAAACCTCAAAAGGGCACTATGAGGAAAAACGAATGAAAAGGGTGGACATGCTCGCAAGGTTATGGGTAAAAGAGCTCAAAAATAAAGGAAGTTGGTGAAACCCGTCTTTAAGGCGCCACTTCCCTTGTTCAAGTTAAAACACACAAAGGTCACTTGGATCAACAAAAAGAAGGTCGACACAGCACCACAGCCTCAGCTGACACCCAATCGCAAAACAAGTATAATTCTAACTAATGAGGTCTACGTAAAATCCTCAACTCCCAAAATCCAATCACAATGAAAAATGGCTCATCCGGGAGTGAGAGCCTCATAAGATCTCCCACACTTAACCGCCAAAAACAATAAGAGTCCTTGAGGGTGAGGACGATGATCGAAACATCCCTCCAGAATGCTAAAGACCATCACGAAGATAAGAAACTGACTAAGCCAAGGCTTAACCTGCCAGAGATTTCAGGGTTAGTCCTTGTCATGAGATCGCCTCGTCAAAAACCTTCCGTAGCCGACATGCTTAGATCTTCGAGACAGGCCCATAAAAAACCCCCGACTGGACCCAGCAGGATGGGGCCCATGAGGCCGCCTCTCCAAAATTCCCCCTAGCCGATAGGCCCATATCTCCGGGACAGGTCAGAAGCCCCCGATTGGACCTCTCTAGAAGGGACCTACATAGATACCTTGATCATCAAAAGCAAACCTGGTGTAGCAGCAAATAATGTCGACCAAAGGTTTATAGACTTGATCGTCAAATATGCCCGATTTTGACCAATGGGGTCCGTAAAAAATCCTCATGCTGTCAGAATCGTAAATAGTCCCTTAAGGGTGAGGAGTTCTACAGATCCCTCAAAACGTCTCTTCTTCCCCTAAAGTCTCCACGAATGGACTTGTACATTGCATTCAAATGTCTTAGCATCCTTTACGAATGTTGTCCCTCTCATTTCGGTGGGGCAAGCTGTTTGAAGACATTTTTCAGCACCTTGGTCCTTGGTCAATAAAGCCTAACAAACAGTGGAAATTTTGACAGTCTTATAATGGCCCCAGAACGGGTCAAGATCTTCACAAGGACTCTCAAAAGTCTCCTGCCAAGTTTCGTCACATTCCGACATGTCTAAGGTAGTGCAGACACAGAAATAGTTTCGGTAGAATCAGCCTCTTGCACCCTAAATAACTAGAACTATATTTTCGATGCGTCAAATTGCTATGGGACCACCACCATTGGATCCGGCATAGTTGAAAAACCCCTAAGGGTCAAATTTCAACTTAAACGGACATTTCAGGGATAAGTTATAGGCAAATGAGTAAAATAGGAGGAGCTGCACGCTATTCTCGTGCGTCCACCCTGCAACTCAACTCTATTAAAGGGACAATCACGAACAGTGTCTTGTGAGACTAATATTTCACTCGTCTCGAATCAGATCATGCGTAAATTTTGTAAGCCTGTTTGTCTCTTCAAGACGAGCGTTTCGATATATGGCACGCCATGCGACGACCCCTGAGCGCGAAGAAAAGCTAGAGAGAGTTGCTGATCTGTAAAGAAAGTTGTAGGAAAATCAGCAGCGACGCACCGCGTTCGAGCGACAAAATCACACTGCTCGCTAGCCCAATCGACGTACAAAGCAGTTCCATCACGTGCGTAAGGTCTAGGGCTATTTTTAGTTCGAACTCCGTACATGATGAACGGTTGGATTTTGCACACAAAGCCGACGAAGTGACTACCAATTCCGACGCAAGAATTCCAGATTCCAATCAAAACTCCAAAGTTACAAAATCTTCATCCGAATACGGAATCGAGTTGCGTTTGTTGCCACGCGATCCTGATGGCATGCACAGTGTGATCCAGTGAAGAAATCACAGGAAAAACATCAAGAAACGAGCACACTATCGATCTAAAGTTTCAATATTCATCCAAATTTCAAGTCACATGATCGTGGCCTAAAAGCACGATCCATGACTCGAAGTTGATATCAAATCGATCGACATGCCAAGCCCTATAAGAAAACAATCATCTTTCGATCAAACGGGCATCAGAACAAACCTGGATCATCCATGAAGAATTGCATAAGTTTTAGGGCAGCAACATATTGACTATTTTGGAATTTCACAAATCGTTTGGAAGGGGCAAATCTATCATTTTACATCCTATTTTCTAATTTCTTTTAATTCAGTTAAATCGTAATTTTCAGCAATTAGTTTTATGTTTGATCAATCCACTCATGTTTAGGCACAATTCTATATATACTACATAATACCATTGTACGTAGACCCTTCATTTATTGAATAAAATTTTTTATCTTGCCTATTGATGGGTCACGTCTTGGGAGAGAGAGGAAGGAAAAAAAAAAATTTTGGTCGATACCTCGAAGTTTAATATTTCCCTTTCGCTCTCTTCTCTTCCTCTCTTTTCTCCTTCTCTCTTCTCTTTCTTTCTCTTCTCTCTTTCTCTCTCTTTTTTCTCTCTCTTCTCCTTCTCTCTTTCTCTCTCCTCTTTCATAGATGACAGAAGTCTATCACCGTTTGTACTTTGCTCTTTCTTCCGCTCTTCTTCTCTCTTTCCTTTTCGTGGTCCCACATGACCACTAACCCTCTTCCCTTTTCATTTTACCCCTATTTGACTACTTCCTCCATGTGGACCTTAGGGTCCACCTCCTCCTTTTCCTGATGACCCCTCACGATTCGTCCATTTTCTTTTCTTTTTCCACCTCGCAGCACCTCTCTTTAGTGCACCCTCATGGTGACCTCGTTCACTATAACAATATGCGGTTCCGTGTGACCACCGTCTCCCAAATCCCCCTTCTTATCCACGTCTCGTGCGACTCTCCAACCTATGGCCGTGCGCCCCTTTCCTAACCCTATCGCCGTGTGTGACATATCCTGCCCCATCGCCGCACGTGAACCCCAGCCATCGCCGTGTGCCTCTTCAACCCTTTCCTCATCTTCACAGCCGTTCACAATCCGCACGGCAGCAACCTGCTGCGCCCCACCTTGCTCCGCTGCTTCCTTCATAGCAGCCACCACCCATGATCAACCCAAACTCTCCCACTTCCTTCTCCCATACACACGCGACTGCCCATGACTTTCTCTCTTTCTTTCTCACCCATCTCTCCCCGGCTCACCGCTTTCTCCCTAATCTCCTGCGGCCATCCCCAATTCACTGCTGTCTCTATCCCTTATCGCTGTGCCACCAGCAACCCAACATTTTCTTCCCTCCTCTCCCACCATTACCATCTCAGCTGCTCAACTTCCTCCACCCTGCTGCAACCTCTCGCAGCCGCATCTCCCTCAATCACCTGCTGCGACCACTACAACAGCCGTCGTGTCTCCCCTCTCTTCACCTCACCCCTCTTCTTTTCCACAGCCACCGTCTGCCTCCTCTCTCTGCCGCCACACTGCCACCATGTTTTCTTTCTCTCTCTAAGAGTACCTGCAACCTGCTCGCCTCCCACTCTCTCAAATTGCAGCCATTCTCGTTAGCTTGATGCTACCATCTCCAGCCATCGCGTCAATCTCTTCCACCTTGCTGCGTCCACCTCCTTTTTCGCCACTCTGTTTCACCCATCTACAACGACTCGCCCACCTCTTCTTTCCTTCCCATGACCAAGCTCCGACCTTTCTCAGTCACTTCCGCCTCTCCCACTCTCCAGCCCCTCTCGGTCACCTTCTCATTTCCTCCCCATGCATCCCTCTGCATCCTCTCACTCTCCCATTATATCCCTGTTATTTCTCTCTCTAAAAGCCACGAACGAAGTCCCCACTTTTGTTTTTTTTTCATTTTCCTTGCTTTCTTCTCTTTTCAAAACTCTCCGTCGAACTTTCTTTTCATCCCACTTTTCGTCGCGCTTCGTTCACGCCCTCTCACCTTAAAAACCCAATGCCCCAACTCTTCTTCTCTCTCTCTTAAGCAACTTTATTTATTTATTTTATTTAACTCCATACCCTCTCGTTCCAATAAAAACCTAATGCCATCTCATCCAAATGACTCAACACTCAACCCTCTCTCTCTCAATCAATTCTTTTTTATTATTTTATTAACTTACACCATTTTACTTTCTATACCCTTTTTTTTTTTTTACTTTATTCCATGGCACTATTTCACTTTTAATTCATTCCATTTTATTCCATTCATTTCATCTCACTCACTTTACTACACCATACCCTACTCTTATTCCATCCATTTATTTTATCATATGATCTCATTTTATTTCCTCCAAATTTATTTTACTCCACTTCATTTTACTTTGTCCCACTTGATTTTATTTATTTTAGTTTATTTAATTCTAATTCCATTTTATTTTAATTCACCTACTTCATGTTTCTTTCATCGTATTTTCCATCATTTTTATTTCACCTTCACTTTTATTTTCACTTTCGTCTCTCTCATTGTCTCAATCGCTTGTTTGACAAGAGGGCAGGCTAAGCCTCGCGCTCGTGCGAGTCTTGTCATCATGCCGGTCTGAATTACCGTGCCCGTCTTGCTGCCACAACAGATTTGCTTTTATGTCAAACTGGTCGATGTTGATTTTGACGTAGAGTAGCATTGTCGTCGTGTCAGTCTGAGTTACCGTGCCAGTCTTGCTACCACATTAAGTCGATTACCGGATCAGTTCTGCCATCGTGCCAGACTAGCCGTTCGGACAGTCTCGTCGTCGAGCAGTATTGCCATCGTGCCGGTTTGAGCTACTTTTCCCATCTTGCTGCCTTGTTTGACCAACCA
Source organism: Amborella trichopoda (assembly GCF_000471905.2). Next base: position 338,752 of record NW_006499677.1, on the reverse strand, counting down.
TCGCGTCAGTCCTGTCATTTGATCAGTCGACACATCGTTGAACTTCTTCTCTCATTTTCATTTCATTCTCATTTTCATTTCTTTTATCTCACTTTCAGTCAGTCGAGTTGCCACACCTCTATTTTTTTACATGTTCGTGTGTTTGCAGGAGAGGAGAAATAGATCATGGGAGGTGATTCCAAACCAGCCATATGCCAGGGGGCTTTCCAACGTGAGCTAAGAGGGTGCTCACGCGAGGTAGCCCGACTGTGTCACGGACCCAAGTGAGGTAAGTCCCGCATCACGATCCAAATTTCTCTCTTACTAGTTGGACACCTGTCCTTTTTCTGTGAACAAGGTTCCCGAGAGAGAGATCTCAGGTCCCGGGTCTTCCAATCCTAAGACACGTGTCACCCGATCACCAAGATCCAGGAAGGCGATATCGAAGCACCTAACCACCTGGATATTCCCGAGATGAGCCGGTAGATCATAGGTGGTTGCGGATCCTTGAAGTTCTTTATTTGGTTCATGATCTACGGCCTCTGGTGGTTGTCTGGCTTTTGAGGTGTTTTCCATTCTTTGATCGAGTGTATCGGCCATCAATTGAATGGGTTTGAACACTTAGCCTCTTCGGGTTAGGGAACAAAACCAGCTAGCCTGAAGCTTGATAGAGCCAACCTTAGCAAGAGTAATGGGAGACTTTGGGGTGTTAGCCCCTTGTTTGGAAGATGATCACTTTTCGTTGATCCTGACCATATCAATTTCTAGTGTGTCATCTTCGTCATATCGGTCCCACTTGGGAAGGTTATCGACATTCAGAGATGAAGGATTTCCTCTTAGAAGGCTCAAAAGATCTTCTTCGGGCTCTTGAAAGTGATGATCACAAGCAAATATGAATTGACTAGGATCAACTTCTTCGTCTCCACTCTCAACCATGTGAATAATGACATTCTCTTTTGAGTTGTCTTGAGGTCCCGACTTTTCGATCGTTGTGGCCATATTTTCAGGGAGAGAATTTGTGAAGATACCCATCTTTTGATTAGCCTCTTCGACAGGTTGATTTCTAGGTGTGACAGTGATGTCTCCCCCTATTGATTAACCCTTGAATCGTCCGTTTCAAATACAAGCAGTTTTGCGTATCATGAGCATGGTTTTGATGCCATTTGCACCACCTGCTCTTATCCGTGACTTCAAATGGTGGTTCAGATGGTGGCAAGAGATAAACCATGTTTCTAACCAAGTGTAATTTCAGCACTTTTTCTAATGGGTCTTTGAGACGAGTGAAATTATCCTCTCGCCTTTGGTTATTACTTTTAGCGTTGGCTCTAGGCTGACTCCTTCTGTTTTGGTTCTGATTGTTGCGTTGAGCAGCTGAACCATGAGCTGATTTATTAACGACAATCTCGTTAACTTGACCAGAAGCATTCCCCTTGTTATTGTTTTTGTTCTTATTTTGGGGAGTTGTTACCGGTTTATTGTTGGGCCTGGTGCTGAGGGGTGTCCCTCTAGCCCTTTCATGTTGTGCCACCAGCTCAATCATGGAGTCAAAAGAGTGGGGGATAAGACCTTGGCTGAAGAAGGTCCTGTATTCAGAAGGGACATTATTTAAGATTATGGAGATCTTGGCTGGGTCCGTAAGTGGACATTCTATGACCCGCATTGTCGCTTCACGGAATCCCTGATGAAATCGTCAAAGGATTCTCCTGGGTTTTGTTTCATTGCACTGAGCTCGCTCAGGGAGAGAGGTCTTGGTGTCGACCCATGCCAGTTCAAGGCCTCGCTGGTTAATGTTTGCGAAAATATGACGTTCAGCTGGTTAAGCCTTGTTTCGCAAAGCTCGAATGGAGAGGAGGTACACGTTGATGTGAGTATCTGGATCGCTCTTCCCATTGAACTTGTTTCTAAATTCTAGGACGATAAATCCCAAGGGAAGGTTTTTCATGCCTCCAAGGGTCTCATGAACATAGGCCTTCGAGGGTAAAATTTCATGCATGCCCATTCTTACAAGCATATCCTGTATTGCTTTTAAGGTGCCTTCGTGTTGAGTATTTGACATGACAGTAGGCCCACTGGTCGGTGGGTTCCCAAGCATAGATTGATGAGTCGATACTTGGGGTACGTGTGGCCTGCATGGGCTTGAGACTGATGAGCCACTGTGGGGCGGTTTGATATACCTGTGCCTGAGGGCATACTGACCCATGGGTGTCGCCACCGGTTGAGGAAATTGCACGGTTTGTTGGACCGGGTGAATTAGAGGAATCAATTGAAGAATCGGTTGACTCGGTTGGGCTAAGGGTTGACCTATACCACTAAGTTGGTTTGGGATCGACCCGTAAGCTAGAGCATGAGCAGTGTAACCTAGGTCAACTAGACTTTTGAGGGAAGCCTGGATGCCTATTTCGCCTAAGGGTTGGTCTATATTGACACCTCTGCTTCGTACAGTCTGTACTATGGTAGCTCGAGGTTGTGTTAGATCCCCTAGACCTAGGTGGGTCTTGGTTTTGAGATCATTGTGCCTCGAGGTTGTCTTGATTCGAGTTGTGGGAATTGGCGTTAGATACGGCATGAACTTCTTCCCTCGCTCGGCTCCTACTTTGGTTGCCTAAAGCTCCTATTGGACGACCCCAGGTCGGAACCCCTAACTATTCAAAGTCTTTCGAGCTGAACTAGCTTTTCGGACCACACAGATCTTAGGATTAGGTGTGGATGCTTGGGATTCTGCCTCTAATTTGAGTCCTAGGCATTAAATAATGGATTGACCTGAGTTCTGTCGATAATCCCAAGGGATCGCAGCATACTGGTCCCTAGATTTAGAACGGTTGGGCTTAGAGTCGGCCGTGGAGCTATCATCATAGTCACCTTGAGTGACTGACATGGTGATTGCTTTTGATGGGGTCCTAAAATCTAGACTTAGGTAAGATCTAGACTCAATGACTTAGGGAAAACCTAGCCTGACTCTAGGGGCAAAACCTTAACTAAGACCTAAGACTAGATTGGAACCTAGACTTACTAGACTCAATGGGTTTTGGTTCAGACCCTGAACTAGGGTAAGCCTAGTCTAGCTCTAGAGGAAACTCTAAATTTAGACTTATGTTAGACTAAGACCTAGACTCGCTAGGTACGAGTCTCGGCTCGAATCAAGAGTGGGTCTAGGTCCGAACGGGGATTGAACTTGAATTGAGCTGGGTGCAAGCTTGGGCTTGGACCAAGAGGGTTGTGATAATCAGACCGAGTATGGACCCGAACTGGATCAAAGTTGTTTTAGGCACGAGCCCTTAGCTCAGACCAAAAGGGGGCCCTGGTTCGGACCATGGAAAAAGCTGGTTCAGACCTAAGCTAAGCTAGGTATAAGCATGTACTCGGACTCAGAGAGTTTTGATGATCAGACTAGGTATAGACCCGGACTAGATCAAAGATGAACTAGGAACGAGCCTTCGGCTTGGATCAAGAGGGGGCTTAAGTTTGGACCGAGGTGAAAACCTGGTTCGAACTTAGGTTAAGCTCGGTACAGGTCTGGACTTGGACCCAGAGGGTCCAGCTCGGACCAAAAGCGGGTCCAAACTGAGATCTAAGATTAACTAACAAAAAAAAAACAAGCACAGCAGCACATGAAAACGTTTGACCTAGATTTATAGGTAGGCTTGGCATGAGAGTGGGTTCATTATTATTGAAATGCAGCTAGGATGATATAGGTCCCCACATAGGTTCTGGCCTCCTGTTATAGGATGTTCACCAAGTCCTACTATACGTGGAGTTGCTTTGAGGCAAAATATTACGGAGGGGCGTTCGCAATTAAAGTTACGCGAATCCCAACCTCCTCGAGTCTCAAAGCTAGATTCTCCTCACGCCATTAACGTGGATTTTGGATTTTTTGAAATATTTGTTTGCTGGTTTCCTAGGCATTCAAGGTCCGGTGTGTGCTGGGGTGTGTAATGAAGCACGCAAGAAAAAATAAAGTGGCAAGGGCAGGCACACAATGCAATGAAGAAATAAAGTGAGCGCTTGACACCAGTCATGCCTAGTGATTCACGCTTTGAGGTGAAGCTCGCTTGAAGCACATTATAGATGGAGGAGTAGGCAACCCCTAAGAAAGTACAGTCAAAACAGTGAGACCAAGCACAGTCCATGCTAAGTAACGGGACCCAGTTTAGGGAGGGTGCTAGCAACCCTCAATATATATTTTTTAAAATTTTTTTATCTTTTTAAATTTGATGAAACAAAGTTAAACTAAACACGGTGAAAGGAGGGAAAACATGATTTCAATCAAAATTAACAAACTAAAATAAAGTTAAAAGGCCAGAAACAGAACAGACCTATCTGAAGCAAAATATTTTTCTTATATTTTTAAAATTTTTATTTTAAGCCAAAAATTGGTCAACAAGGTGCCAAAATTATTTGGAAAATACATGTGGGGTCCCAGAATATTTCTGAGACACTTGCAGTTGGGCGACGGGGGTGGTGTCACTTGGGCAGGCTGAGCGACACTGCTAGTGTCGCCCCAAAATTTTTTTTATTTTATTTTTATCTTGTTTATATTGATGAAGTAAGGCTAAAATAATCTTTCAGAAGCATATAAAATAATATTTATGATGAAATAAATTAAAACAGAGTAAAGCATAAAAGTGCAGATAGAACAGATCTGTATCAACTAAAATATTTTTTAGGTAGTTTTAAAAATTTATTTTTATCTGAAAGTTTTTGAACAGTCACAAGAGAGACCCTAGAGACGATCTACAAAATTTCAAAAGATTTTGAAACTTTTAAAAATGGGCGACACGGGGAGAGTTGCCATGGATCTGGGCGACATTGGTGCTGTCGCCCAGAAAAAAACAAGGTTTCGCAGCACCAAAACCCTAGATCCTGGTCATAGCCAACTTTTGGGACCTTCTGTGATTGATATCAGTGAAAAAATAAAAATTGTATTTTGTCGCTTGGATCAAGCTCGAAATGCCCCACGGTGGGCGCCAAACTGTTAACGATGAAAATATGACAGATCTTTTGATGAAGATCTATCAAATAATGACACCTTAAACTTATGAAAAAGATGTGGTAGAGAAAATGAGACAAATCGAATTCAGATCTGAGGCCAGATATGCTTGAAAACGAGTAGATCTGTATGGCAGAGTCAGCATTCAAGATATAAAAATATGATTTTAAAGAAAACTAAAATAAGATCACAATAAAATGAAAACAGTAAAAAGAAGAAGATATAAAAGGGAATAAACAATACCAAACAGGGCCGGCTGGCCCGGGAGTCTCGAGCCTTCTAGGGCTCATCCGTATCAGAACCGACATCCTCTTTGCCTCTCTGATTCGAATGTTGAACAACAAATCTCTAGTGTAAAAAGGGTTATTGTGCCATGGAGATAGTTTAGATCTAGGGTTGTTGTACCCTAGGTCTAGGTTTTATCAGGCTTAGGGTAGGGTTGTTGTGCCCTAGGTCTAAGTTTTATCAGGCTTAGGGTTGGGGTTTCAGGAGGCTGGGGTTTCAGGAGGCTAGGGTTTCTGAAGCAAGTCTATCCTATAGGGTTTCAATTCTCTTATACTCGTCCCTCCAATGGCCATGGAAGTACATCTTATAGGGATCAAGGATCGAAGGGAAATGATAACTTTCCATAACCAACAGATCCCTATTTAAAAAATCATTTTTTGGGGTACAGATCTGGGCGGCATGCCTAGTGTCACCCAAGTAAAATGGACAGAAACCTCACAAAAGGTAGGAAAAGCAACACGGGAAAGAAATTTATCATTTTAGGCCAAAAAAAGTATGGGCGACCCAGTCTAGGCTGGGTGACACTCCCAGTGTCACCCATGTTAAACTTGGTTCAAATTGATATTTTCACTTCTAGTGTGTTCCTCAGCCTCTTGTGAAGCTCTCAGAGAAAATTTAGGCCAAAAAGGATTTTTTTTTACTATTTTTAATGATTTTTTTGTAAAAGAGGGTGTCTGTAGGATTCTAGGTCAAAACAGGGTTTCTATACGGTTCCGGGAAGGCAGATTGGTTCTAGGTCACAGGGTAGGCTATGTGAACTATGGATTTTGGGTTTACTAGAATAACGTGGTCCTAAGAGTTTAGAAAACCATAGAATTTACCATATTTAAAATGGGTTGTCTACTTGAGTCTACTATAAATATGGTTTTGGAATCAAACGAAATTTCCTGTGGTTTGGAAATTATGCCCCTTTTTCTATGAAGAGGTCACTGTAGCGATGACAGAAAATTTTCCAAAAACTTTATATTCTTTATCACCCTAATTTCTCACCTTATTTACCATATGAATGTGCATTGCCCTAAGACAAGGGTGGGTCCTTCGGCTGACTTGTCTTGCAAGTTAACTATGATAGTGTAGTGCAGAAAACAAGGAGATTGTGGGTCAAGGGAGGCGATTCTGAACCAGCTGAAGCAGCTGGGGGGCTTTATGTCGCAATTTAAGAGGGCACCAGGGCGAGTCAGCTCGAGTAAGTCACGGACCCAAGTGAGATTGGCCCCACCTCACAAATAGATATCCTCTCTCACTAATTGGGACCTGCCCTTGGTCTGTGAACAAAGTTCCCGAGAGAGCGATCTCAGGTCTCGGGTCTTCTAAACCCGAGACACGTGTCACCCGATCACCTAGATACGGGGAGGCGAGATCGAGGCATCCGACCAAGAAGTCCTCTGGGCACAATGGCACTACTGGAATCGAAGAAGGCATCTCCAAGCTAAGTCCTACCCTTAGATCTATTTCTGAAACGGCTAAAGCAGAAGCTGTTGGGGTTGCCACACCCACACTCAGGACGTCATCCTCAGTCTCGACAAAAATCGGCGTCGATATAGCGGGAGGCGAGGTTCAAACCACACAAGCCTCAACTTTCACATGCTTGGCAGAAGGAGTTGTCGGAGACGCACCCACAACGAATGAACCCTGCCCTTTTCGAGCACATGCTTTCCTTCAAGATCGTGGGAACTGGCTGAGTCCCCTTTGATCCTTTTCTCTTTGTTCCCTCTTGTCTCTTCTTTCTTGCTCCTAGGAGAACACTCCTCGACTAGACACTCATAGGTGTCCTCTGGCCTCGCTCGGACATAGCGTTCAGGCTCTGGACAGATCCTCCTTCACGATATGGGACCACATCTCCCCTAGCACACCCAGAAATGGAGTTGTGGTCATCAAAAAAAGGTTTTGTCTCACCCTCTAGAGACGAATGACCCAGGCTAGCATCTTCACGCATAATGGGCTGAGCAGCTTCTCCTGCATAAGTGGTGCTTGAAGGCCGCTCTATCTCACAAGAAGATGTGATGGCCTCAAGAGAAGTCCCCTTGACAATAGAAACATCAGTATAGGGACCAGTTCCCAATTCCCCTTCACAAGGCAGGCAGTCCACATCTAGAATTTCCACTGCAAAGAAGAGCCAGAAAGAGCAAGAGGAAAAATTAGCCTAAAAAAGAAATAGCACCATAGGCAGACTAAAAGTACATTAGAGAGAGCAAATAAACAAGCAGACACTACCTGGAGGAGATGTGAACTGGTACCAGCCATGGTCATTAATGAAAGCACTGAAGGGTAGTAAGGGACAATACTCAAAGAGCGATGGTGAAAGTGGGCGCCGACAGAAGGCAGAAAAGAAAATTAGGGTCTTATCTCAGATGAAAAACCCTGGTAAATGCGAAAACAACCCCTATGCACCCCTTTTATAAAGACGAAGCACAAAACCTACATAGTGACACGTGGCCTAGTCATGAGGGAGCGTAAACGGCATGGGAAGCGAAGCGTCGTGTAAAAACAGGGGCATAAAAGCACAACTAGCATGTGAAGTGAAGCGCCGCACAAGCGAAATGTCGCATGACTCAGAGATACGGAAGTACGAATGACACACGAAGCGACATGTCACACATGCGAAAGATCACTCTCTGTTCAAAGGAGGCACAGAGGACACGTAATCAAGACACCGTGCAATCCTAATGCAGGCCCCTCATTCAACAATTATTGCCCCGCATGCACAGCCTTATTCATCAAACCACTTCCGGCAAAATGCCACTCCGGTACGCAGTACTTCCCCTTAGCCCACTTGCGTAACGTCATGCGGCCAGGACGTGTACTATGGTTTAAGGTCACATAGCTTGGATCGTGGTTATACAGTTTTAGGTCATGCAACCAAGACCATGAAGTTTAAGGTCGTGCAACTAGACCTCTGCTACAGTTTAAGGTCATGCACTGAAGATCGCAGCTATGCAGTTTAAGGTTATGCAATGCGGACCATGGTTGTGCAGTTAAGGTCATGCAACTAGACCTTCGCTACTGTTTAGAGTCGTATAGTTTGGACCTCGGTAGTGCAGTTTAAGGTCATGCAATGCGGACCATGGCTGTGTAGTTTAAGGTCATGCAATACGGACCATGGCTGTGCAGTTTAAGGTCATGCAATGCGGACCATGGCTGTGCAGTTTAAGGTCATGCAATGCAAACCATGGCTGTGTAGTTTAAGGTCATGCAATGTGAACCATGGCTGCGTAGTTTAAGGTCATGCAATGCGGACCATGGTTGTGCAGTTTAAGGTCATGCAATGCGGACCATGGCTGTGCAGTTAAGGTCATGCAATGTGGACCATTAAGTGGTGAAGGCATGTGACTCCATGGGGAACAGGGCCATCACCAGAGACTAGACTCCCTGAGGTGTGAGATTGTAATGCAGGGAATGAACTTCCTGAAGAGGCAGGACAATGGCCCAGAGGGAAGTGCAAAGGCATGCGCAGCACCAGGTGTGGAGTGGCGCATGAATCAGCAAGCCTAGGTGATGCGTTAGGTCCCTTAGTGAAGTACGCGGCAGTAAACCCCGACATTTCGTGTGGCGGTGATCTTTGGACGAGACGCACTCGGCGATGACCCCTGGACAAGACGTGCGACGATAATCTCTAGACGAGATATCAGGTAAAAGTCTTGATGGGGTGCGCGACACTAGCCTTGTAATGAGGCACGTGGTGATAGTCTCTGGTCGAGCCTCTCAGTAAAAGTCTTATTGCGGTGTAGGGCACAAGTCTTGACGAGGCATGCGGCGAAGACGCTTAAGGCCTCGGGCATGGCCCACCCCGGCCTGGTCTTATGACCATCAAGAGTTGGGGATTTACACATCATTCTGTGTTTGTTGGGGGATATTCTCGGCACTAAAGGGTATAAAAAGGGGAGAAACCCCAGTTTACTATCTTACCAAAGGGTAAAAATAGTAGAAAGCTTTTTAAAGAGAGAGCCAATGCTTTCTAGTGAGGGTTTTCTAGCGAGCACTTCCTGGCCAAAACTTGCGGGGACAGGTCTTGAGGGATTTTTTTGACGATCTTTAGGAGGTACGAAGCTTCACAACGTGATTATGAACCCCTTTTCAGGAAGTGCTAAGGCTTTTTGAATAAGGAATAGGGCTTCTCAAGGCCTTAGCAGGATTTGCAAAGGTGCCCTATCGGAGTTTCAATGCTCCTCCGGTCGTTCTGCTGTTGATGGGGAGGTCGCGGAGAGTTAAGAGGGCTTTGTCAGCTCTCTGGTTGTTGGAGGAGAAGGAGACGAGGCCGCATTGAGTTCACAGAAAACTTAGCAAAATTCTGATGAGCGTTGGTGAACTGTTGAAGTGGGAAACCAGGGAGAAGGGCAATCCGTGGGGTCACAGGGAAGATTTCAGGGATTTCTAGTGGTTTTTGGCAACTGCAGCAACGAGCAGAAGGCTGGAGGGATTCCCCCGGTGGTTGAGAGTTAATTACCGACAAAGAGAGGAAACGCCAGTGGGAACTCATAGGGTTGGGGGGAAGGCGAAAGATCACAGGAAGGTGTACCGTCGATGAGGGGTGACTATTAGGGGAATTGAAGATGCGTCAATGCCCCCTGAAAATGGGGAACATTGAGAACTGAGGTGCTTCAAAGTCAAGGATGCTATTAAGTTACATGCAACGCCTCCTTCGCACGTCCCTGGGTTACACAAGGCGATAACCATGCTTGGGGGCATGAGGCTTGCTGCGATAGTTCTGCACGGCGTTAGCCTACTCGTGGTGGTGATAGAACACGGCTTTGTGTTGCGCACGACGAAGACCTCAGATGACGACGTCTTGCAGGGGTCAAGAGTGATGGAAAACGGGGAGGCCTTGCCACAACGATGTGTTGAAAGCCAAATCCTTCAGCACAACTGGGAAGTCCATATTGTTCTATGGAAGGGCATCCATTGTGAATAGGGTATGCCCTCCATCATAAGCCAGTTCCTTGCCAGAGAAGTTTGCCTTGTATGTTTGACATATTCGTAAGATGAATTGAAGCTGAATCGGAAGTGGTTGGCTTTTTCTTTTGGCTTGTAACTATTCTCCTTGGCGGGGCCGAGGCTAACTTCTCCTAGTGGTTTTGCCATTTCTTCATAGGGCTGGCATTTATTTAGTGGGTTTGTACAATTAGGGCATTTCTCTTGGCCTGTAACAATCCTCTTACCCTCATATGAAAGAGCAACTTCTCTGGCTTTGGTTTGTAACCGTCTTATTATCCTTTGATGCAAGAGCTCTGTAACTTCCCTGACAATGGGCCTTTGGTTGTAATTTGCAACTTTTTCTAATGCAATAAAAGAAATGAATTTCCTTTGAGTTGGCTTGATGTTTCCCATCTTTATTTCTATCTTTTTACTATACACACAGCACTTTATTTCCATGTTAGGCTCTTTAAATATCGCCCGTTGATAGGGGGCATTGCCTCTTCTCCATTGGAGTTCGTTAGTATATAGGCCCCACTTGGTGTAACCTTCTTGATTATGAATGGAACCTCCCCTTTAGGCTCGAACTTGCCTTTGCGACGCCTGTGCATGACGATCGGTCTCTTGACTCCTAGAACTAGGTCCCCACGAGTGAATGAACGAACCTTGAAAGACTTGTCAGTGGCTCTCTTCATTCTTCCTTGATTGAGCTCGAGGTTTTATTAGGCTTCTAGTCTCTTCTCATCAAGGGCATCCAGCTCTTGGTAGAGGATCCTGACCCTCTCGTCCTCAGTTAGTCCTGATGTATTGCAACACGGAGTGAGGGTATTTGAATTTCAAGGGGTCCATTTAGTGTCAAAGGGGTAAACCTTATTCTGGTGCAGGGTCCAGTAGTCGTTCTGCTTACTTTTTTTAGGAGGCGGGATAACATTGTAGGACTGCTGCTTGCCCCTGGTCTGAGGGGTCTGTGCTTTAGAGAGGTTGAGAGTTTGGGGAGCCGCGTCTTTAGTGTCAGTCACGGTGACAGCCATGCCAATCATTGCCTTTTGATTGCCTCAACTGTTGGAATGAGAGTTTGAGCCGAATGATTGTTGATGAGGGTTGCCATGGTGCTTGAATAATCCCTCAATACAAACTTCCTTAGAGATGAGCTCTAACATGGAGGGTGGATTGGATGCCTCGACATGTAAGGCGATCTAGGGGAGCATGTTTCGTATGCAGTTGTGGACTGCTTCCTTCTTGGTCATGGGGGTGGCATGAAAGGTCGCCAACTCTCTCCATCGAGTAATGAACTTGTCAACCGGCTCACCAAGGTCTTACATCAAGGTGAGGAGCTCGATGGTTTCCACGTTCCTTTGGACTTCGTAGAAGCATTCGTAGAACAACTGCTCCATTTCTTGCCAGGTGTGCATCGAGTTTGGCGGCGGCCGAGCATACCACTGAAAGGCTTGTCCTTCGAGAGTCTCGACAAACTGGAGGAGGAGGAGATGTCCGTCAGTTGCCGTCTCTCGAAAGGCCGCTTGAAAGTGGGCCGTATGCTGATGAGGAGACGTGCTACAATTAAATATGGGGAGTTTCCCTTTTTAGAAGTTCGGGGGAAACGAGACTTGGTCAATGTAAGAGGGATACGACTTTTGGTAGAGTGGTGTCTCCTGCATGCCCAGGACCTTGTTCTTGAGGCTGTGGGCCACCATAGCATCTATGTCGGTTTGGGAGACCCCACAAGAAGAAGTGATGTCTTGGGAGACCGGAGGGGGAGTCTGCCTAGGAGCTGTGTTCGTCAGCGAATCAGACAAAGAAGGGACATGGAGGCCTCTTGGCACTCTATCTTTTTGAGGATGGCTTGCATCATTTCCTCGAACTTGTTTATTCGCTCCTCTTGAGCGTCGTTCGGGTCATTGATCACCATGATACTGACCATTTCTTCTAGAAGACTAGAGTCAGGTGATGCAGCGGACTCTCGAGGCTAGCGACTGTGGGTGGCAAGTCAGTTTAGAGGGGCTCAGCTTGCCCCGACTGGACTCGTGCTTTTTATGCCGATCTTGGGAGGACTGGTTCATGACGGTCTTGAGATCATGACTTCTGCATGGTGATCACCGAATAGTATTATTGGATTTGCTCAGGCTTCGAAGTTTGAAGAGGGAAGAAGGGATTACATGGTAGGAGGTCTTCAGGTGTGGTGACTTCGACTGCCTTGGAGGTTTCCCTTGTCAGGATCTGCATGCCACTTTTCTGCTTGATCCTAAGGCCGCTGTATACCTCATTCTAGAACCAAGCTTGAGACCTGGACTGCCCCATTTTTTTCGAACAGATGAGGGTCATGTCTATGAGCTGGAGTAGGGAGTGGGGCCCAAGGATGGAGGGCAGATTGGGTTCTTGTCTTTGAGGCTAGAGGCCTCTGTCTGACATCAAGCTGTTGCCCCGAGTTCCTTTGTGAGGCCCAGGTGTTCGGTTGATCCGGGGTTGGCTCAAGATGGTACTCTTAGAGAAGACCTTTGAGTACCAGGGCTCGAGGTGCTTGCCTGGAGTCGGGGAAGCGGAAAAGGAAGAAGCTGGTTCGTGACTCCACTTGAGTCTAGATCTGAGAGGGACTTGCAAAGATGGTGCGTGTGCACCTTTAGGGTTAGCCATTCGGGTGACTTGGGGGTCAGCCCAGGCTTGGCCAATGGGTTCAACCTGAGGAGGCTAAGACCCACGAGGCTGTGTTTGTGAGGGACGAGGCGGGAGCTTTTCTCTCACAAGGTGAAGCGGTGTGTGCTGGGAGCGAAGATAGAACGGTCGACGCTCCTGTGCTCGAGGTGGCATAGAGCTAGCGCTGCCCCGAGCTGTGGAAAACGAATGCATGACATATGTAGGGTTTGGCTCGAGAAGGCCTGGCCCTAGATTCAAGCTCAAGGAAACATGAAGGTTGCCCCAAGGTGTGGCTCGAGTGGATTGACCACGAGTCTTTAAGTGTGTAAGAGGGGTCACCTCAAGACCTCTGCCTCTATGTACCGACCCTCTAGGTGCGGAGGCTCAGAGTAGTGAAGGAGAATAGGGGGTTGCCTTGTGGAGAGCCTCAGGAGCGACGACAGTTTGCTTGGCTTTCACAGGGATGGACGGGGCATCCTTTCGACGTACCGCAGTAGTATGACTGATAGATGATTTGTCAGTAGCAGGGTGTGCGACAGCATGAGAGCTACACATGCAGGGGACATTGGCGGAGAGTACACCATGGCAAGAAAGTGGGGAGGTAGGGACCTTTAAGTCCCCTCATGCACCAATATAGGTGAGAACCTGGGAGTCGAATCGTGAGTCCTGACTCAAAAGGAGAGTAGGGAAGGAGGCTTGATTGACTCGCTTCCGTGGGACAGTCACGAGTGCAGGGATAAGGAAGTCCCCAAGCCGAATGAATGGGTTGAACAACCTAGGTGCCATAGAAAAAGGTGCAAAAAATAAAAAGGAATTTGGTCAAACAAGAGCGAACTCACTAAGGGGTAGTAATCCCCAAATAGAGTTGTCAAGCTGGTTAGGTGCCTCGATTTCACCCTCTGGATCTAGGTGATCTGGCGGCACGTGTCTCGTGTTTCATGTGAACCCAGGATTTGAGATCGCTCTCTCAGAACCTTGCTTGAGGGAAAGGGCAGGTATACCAACTAATGAGAGAGGAATTTAAGGTGGGTTCGGGACTTACTCGGCTGGCACGTGTGGGCATCGTCTTAGATCATGAAGAAAGCCCCCTAGCTTGTTGAGCTGGTTCGGAATCGCCTCCCTTGACCTGCAATCCTCTTGTTTTTCTGTACAACACTTTTATGATTAATTTATAAGACAAGTGGGTTGAAGGGACCCACCTTTGTCTTAGAGCAATGCACGTTCACATGAGGAGGCGATGAAGTGCCAGTTTCGGTGAAAGATAGAAAAGAGAAGAGAGCTTGACGTGGGGGTGAGACTAGCATTACAACTAGAAATTACTGACTCAGAGTGGTAGCAAGACGGGCATGGTTCTCAAGACCCATACGACGACAATACTACTAGATACTGAGGTCGGTGTGTCGATGATAGGCTAGGTCTACCCTCAATCAAGTGAGAGGAGAAAGAGGTGGAGAAGAAAGAACGAGACGACAAAGAGAAAAGGGAAGTCCGGACGTCAATGGATGGCGTCAGCTCCTGACGAGGCACACGGTGATTGCTTCTCCTAGGTCGCACGACGATAGGCATGGGATGCAGGGAGAATGGCGGTGGGCACCGGTCGCAAGGAGGGAGCTTACGAACGGCGGTAGTTGTTGCTAAAGCCCCTAGTGGGCGGCCATAGGTATCGTCGTCTCAGGTAGACGTGTAGTAGAGGAAGACCCCTGCGAGCGATAACATGCTTCGCCATCTGGACTCTTTGCCGAGACGTCACAACTACATCTGTGGGAGGTGATGAGCAATGCCATCTACAAACTTCACTGGAAGAAAGAGACAGATGAATAGAAGGAGAGGGGGACTCATGCAAGGCACTGCCATCGCCATGCACGACACTGTCACTGCCATGGACGACCTCTGCAAGGAACTCAGACGAAGAAGAGAGAGAAGATTTTCCTCAACCCTAGGGGTATTGGCTAAAAGTTTCTCTCACCTCACTCTCTCTCTCAAATGTGACACCACAATGGTAAGAAGAGAAACTTGTATTAAGTGAAAACTCTCTTGTGAGTGTGTATGCTTCAGTGTCTTCTTTCTGCGTATAAGGATGGTATGTATATATTGAAGTGTGCCCCAAACATGGGTGGATGATCAAAAGTAACCCTAATTGCTGAAAATTAAGATTAAATTGAATTAAAAGAAATTAGAAAATAGGGTGCAAAATGATAGATTTGCCCCTTCCTAACAAATCTTAAAATTCAAGAATAGTTTCTGTGTTGCCCTAGTTACGGGATCTTACATAGCTGATCCGGGGTTATTATGGTGCCTGGTTGATTGTAAGATGATCATTTTCTTGTAGGGCTTGGCATGGCGATCGATTTAATACCAACTTCGAGCCATGGATTGTGTTTTTGGTGCATGATTATGTGACTTGAAATTTCAGTAGATCTTGAAATTTTGGATCGATAGTGTGTTCGTTCCTTGATGTTATTATGTGTTTTCTTCGTTGAATCACACTGAGCATGCCACTACGATCACGGGGCACCAAACGCAGCTCGATTCTGTGGTTGAACGAAGATTTTGCAAGTTTGGAATTTTGGTCGGAATCAAGGATTCCGACAACGGAATTGGCGATCTGTTAATTTCTTCATGTGCAGAATCTGTCCGTTAATCATGTATGGGGTTCGGATCAGAGATGGCCGGAGACCTTACTCCTGTAATAGAATTGGTCTCGCGTCTATCGGGTTCCTGAGCGGTGTGATTTTGCCACTCGAGCAAGGCACGACGCTGCTAAATTTTATGTAGTTTTATTCACGGATCAACAACTTCTCTTTAGCTTTTATTCGTGCTCGGGTATCGTCACTGGGTGTGCTATATATCGAATCGCTCGTCCTGGCTAGATGAACATGCGTACCGAATTTGAGCTCAATCCGACATAAGACAAGTGAGATATGAGCGTTTAAAGTCACTGGTCATAATTGTCCCTTCAATGGTATGGTGTTGCAGGGTGGCCGCACAGGAATGGCATGCGGCTTCTCCTGTTTTACTCTTTCACTTATAACTTCTTCCTGGAATGTCTGTTTGAGCTGAAACATAACCCTTGGGGGTTTTCAACAGTGTGAGATCTAATGGTGGTTGTCCCACAGCAATTTGAGATGCTGAAAGTGTAGCTCTAGTTATATAGATCCATTTCAAGGTGTTGGAGGCCGATTCTTCCGAAACTTTTTTTCAGACTGCACTATCTTAGACATCTTGGAATGCGACGAAACATGGCAGGAGACTCTTGAGAGACCTCATGAAGATCTTGGTCAGTTCTGAGGATATTCTAAGACTATCTGAATTTCCATTACTTGCTAGTCCTTTATTGAGCGGGGGGCCCATGTTGATGAAAAATACCTTCCAATAGCCACATCTATTTCAAACTCTTTCTCTCTCATGGGAGGCAAAGTGGCCAATTCTTCAGGGAATACTTCTGGGTATTCTTGTACCACTGGAATGTCTTCTACATAAGCTAAATACCCCACACGTCTTTTAGCAAAAAGGCAAGAAGCTTAAAGGGCCAAAACAAGATGTAGAGGGGAATCGTCTGGAGTGCCCACAAAGTGTAATGCAGATTGATCAGAGAACTTAAAGGCCACAGTCATATCATGGCAGTTAGCAGTAGGTCGATGGGTAGACAACCAGTCCATACCTTGAATAACATCAAAATCCTGAATATTTAAGAATATCAAGTCTGCGCGTAAGACACATCCTTTTATCAAGACTTCACATTGCTTGAATACCTTAGAAGTTTCTATAGAGTCTCCCACCAGTATGTGCACCACTAGAGTATGATTAAGACATGCAGGTTTAACATTTAGATGACATGTGAAATGCGGTGCAACAAAAGCATAAGAGGAACCAAGGTCAATCAAGATTGTTGCTTCTCTACCGCTGACAAAAAGCGTACCTCTTATCACCAAGGTAGATGCCTTAACCTCCTGTTTCGTCAATGTGAACACTAGACCTTGAGCCTTTGGTCGGTTCTCCAGCTTTATCATGAGGCGCTCTCCGATCCACTGACCAGGCTTGCCGTACTTAAGGCACTTGCTCAGTTTTTGGTAACACTCGACGTCAATATTATTACGCATTCCACAGTATGAACACACTGGGCATTGGTTATCCCCCTTGTTGCCCAAAAAGGGCCCTTGACTCCTCAGATTACCCGAGTAGGGTCTTTTTCTAAAATATCTCTTGGTGGGCGGCTGAACAGTCTTCCCAAAATTTCTTGATTGAGCGGGTCTTTCCTTTCTTTCCTTTCTCGAGTGATACTCTTCACAATCCCTTTCAATCTTCATTGCAAGGTCTACCAAAGGGGCATACAACTTAAGATTGGCCCCTAACACCCTTCCTTTGGTGTCTGGTCGAAGACTCCTCTCGAATTTACTTGCCTTTTGTGCCTTTGTATTGATGTTGTGAGGCACATAGCAAGCAAGCTCTGTGAACTTGGCGGCGTATTGGTCGATTGTTAGTCTCTCTTATTGGAGTTCAATAAACTCAACTCCTGTCCTTAAAGTATTTCTCATCGAACGCCACCAAGAAGTTGTCCCATGTGGCTTTAGTCCTTGATTCCCTCCAGGACTGCTTCACTAGATTCCACCAATATTCCACTTCCCCTTCTAGCATGAAGGCTCCTAGTCTAGCTTTCTGTTCCTCGTGCATAGCAACACCTCCAGAATCTTCTCCATCTATCTCTTCCATTTCTCTCCTTTTTCTACACCCCCATGTCCTGAGAATGCAGGAGGTGCTAATCATCTGAATCATTCAATCAACTCACTATCCGCAAGGTTTGGGGCAGGTGTGGACGAGGCCGAAATATTATCATTCATGATCTGGGTCATGGCCCCGAGTGTCCTAAAGAATTCTCTAAAGGCTTTAGTGTTCTCATTACTGGAGCTCGCGTTATTAGCACGAGTCCTTGTCGTCTTCTCTTCAATCGAGCACAAAAGCACTCAATTACTAATTTATCCAGAAAAGACCTAAGGGCACTTCTAAGACTCCCTAGGCCAATAATCCTAACCTGGCTGGTCTAATACCATAACTGTCATGACCCCACCACTTGACCCCTTTACCGTACATGCCGGACGGTGGCAGAGTGTGGGTCCGTAATCCAGAGGTAGCGAATGCCACTTAGGTTGGAGTGGCGCATTGCTTTAATAAAGCGGTAAACAAAGCACGCTAAGAAGGTAAAGAAACTCTAAACATAAAAGAACAAGATCTAGGTAAAAGTAATACTAAAACTTATATTATTACATAACAACTTGGAGTAATACAAACGTTCAAGGCACCGTAGGCCTGAGTACAAAACATCTAACTTCAATATAGACAAAAACATGGCCCACGACCTATAGACGCATACAAGTAAGGGACCTTCTTGGCAGGTACAAGCCTTCATCGACCAGATCGATCACCCAACCGACTACTCTTGCCCTGTAGCTTCTACTCCATAGGGATGGAAAAAAAAGGAGGGATGAGTTATAAGCCCAGTAATAGGATCTAGTTGCTATGCATCAATGATATATTCATCCAAAAAGTTTATAAGCAATCACAGAGGAAAATGGCAGTCAATTCAGCAATCTTATCAATATATCTAACCCAGGTGACATATCCAATATTATAACTATCATTCCGTCAGCATGACTATTAACATTCGCATACATACTTCAAGTATTAATCACGTACTCCTTAATTCATCTACTCCCAATGTAGAAGCCCTATTCATTAGGCCAAACCAATCCTATTGTTTAGGACTTCTACTGTCACTCAGGAGGGAGGGCAATGGTAATGAGTGACCCATTCAGTAATACCCTTACCCTCACGCGCCCAATCCCCAACATGCCTCGGGGCTTTTGATTGATACCTTCCTTGCAAGATAAGGTTTACTATTTTCTTTTTTGAATGCACTGAAATTTAGGGGGCGTGACCCACCCCTTACACTTTCAACATAACTCCCCTCCTATCATAGAAAGATAGGAAACACAGGCGACCTCACTTTCTTATTAGATCGCATCATGCTACCATGGGTAACCCGTGCATAGCGTCTCTTAAATTACTTTACAATTATCAAACACACAAGGGTCATGCTTGAAGCATATTATCAGATTACACATCACTTGACATTCATCACTCGACATTTAAGCTTATTACATGATTAAACAGGGAATTCACCATTTGGCACTCATTATATAGCATTCACACTAATCACATGAATATTACATGGTACTCATCATATATGATTCACATTCATCAATTGAACATCACATGGTGCTCACTAATTAGCATTCACGTTCATTACTTGAATATCACATAGTACTCACTAATTAACATTCACATTCATTATCTGAATATCACATAGTACTCACTAATTAACATTCACATTCATTACTTCAATATCACATGGCGCTCACTAATTAGCATTCACATTCATCACTTGAATATCACATGGCACTCACTAATTAGCATTCATATTCCTTACTTGAATATCACATGGTACTGGCTAATTAGCATTCACATTCATTACTTGAATTTCACATGGCACTCACTAATTAGCATTTCACTAAGCAAGCAATGTTTCTGGGAGGTCTGTCAACAGTGACATACTCTCTTAAAAAGAAGCATAACTTTCAATCTAGGGGGTTTTTCAAGAAAATATTTACATGAAACTTTAAGTATTCACATAAAAATTTCGAATAGTGATGGTTTGAAAACAATTGAACTTCATTTGATTAATCAAAACTCAGGACAATACAAGGTGATAATTCTGAATTTTCATAGTTTCTGATAACAGTGACGTGCTAGCATATTTTGGAGTATAGCTTCTCATTCGTGAAGAATTTCAACAAGGTTTGAACATGGACATTGTATCAGATGTATATATGGTTCAAATGGTGGTGATTTGGAGGTATTTGGTCACTTATTGGGTGGTAAAACATTTGATACAAAGTTGGTGACAGTGGCTGGAATTTCTGTTGTCTGTCATCAGTGACATGTTCACACATTTTTTATTATAAATCCTAAAATATGAAGAATTCCAAGATAGTACAAGAAGAAATGTTGTAATAAACAATCATATCTTTCATTCATGACCAATATGAGTCCATTAGGACATCGTTTGGTAACTGAACAATTTGATATGAAAACACCCACAGTTCCTGGAAATTTCATTCCGCAATTTTTACTACCTACTAAAGCACAAACAATGCTTTCAAAACAAAGTCTAGTACTCAGTCAAAAACTTCTTCAACTTAACTAAATTCACAGGAGGATTTTTACAAACAAGTTTACAATCACAGGCTAACCAAGCATGGATTATAAGACTTAATTTCCAAGTTTTCAAGCTTACTCTTGCACATCCATACAGATGTTTCCACATTCTACTCTTCTATACCTCATGTTTGGATAAAATTAGTAATACATAGCTTCTAAATCCACTTACTTGATGAGGAAATAGTGCTCCTAACTCCTTGCATAGTCTCCTCAACCTTCTTGTAACGACCGAAATTTCTTGAGCAGGATGAGGTTGCTGCCAAGCGGCGATGGAAGAGAAGAAGAGGAAGAAGAAAGAATCGCGTGAGTGTGCATGTGGCGATAGAAGGGAAGAAGAAGGAGAGAGAGTGATGCGTGGCGATAGAAGAGAAGAAGAAGAAGGTGAGAGAGCACCGCGCGAGTGTGATAGTGGTGATAGAAGGGAAGAAGGAGAGAGAGTGTCGCGTGAGTGTGTGTGCTGTGATAGAAGAGAAGAAGAAGGAGAGGGAGTGTCGTGCGAGTGTGTACGTGGTGATAGAAGGGAAGAAGGAGAGAGAGTGCCATGCAAGTGTGCATGCGGCGATAGAAGAGAAGAAGAAGAAGGAGAGTGTCGTGCGAGTGTGCGTGCAGTGATAGAAGGGATGAAGAAGGAGAGAGAGTGTTACACGCGTGTGTGCGTGGTGTTAAAAGAGAAGAAGAAGGAGAGAGAGTGTTACACGGGTGTGTGCGTGGTGATAGAAGAGAAGAAGAAGGAGAGAGAGTGTCGCGCGAGTGTGCTCACGACAATTGAGAAAGGAAGGAGAAAAAGAAGGGAGTGCATGATGATAGGGGAAGAAGGCGCATGGCGATAGGGGAAGGAGTGCACGCGGCAATAGGTGGGAAGACGAAGAGAAAGGGAAAGCACGCGCGTGGCGAGGTGGAAGAAGAGAAGGTCGTGCATGAAGCAAGCAGGCCACCTGTTGGCTGCATGCTACCTTGTGCGCCAAATGTCAACCTTCCTTCAATGCAAAGGCCACTTGGCGAGCATAAAAAGCCACCTCCCCACCTTTGGAGTACAAAACCAGTCTTTCTCTTTCTACACCTCACGTTTTGAAGCTCAAGCTTAGCCCTTTGTGCCATTGTGTGAGAGTTTGAGAAAGCTTAGTGGAGGGGATTGTGAAAGGAGTTTGGGATCATCCTTGAAGACTCAAAGAGGTAAGTAGAACACTACCTTGTAGACCCATAAGAATGGAACATAAATAAAGTATGGTTTGAGCCTAGTTTGAGCATAAGCATGTGCGAAAAGGGTCACTGCATTTTCCCGAAAGCTTGCTTTTTTTTACATGATAAAAATGATTGAATCCTTTTTGGTGGCCCTAAATTTCTATGGGATGATACTCTTGTGAGTCTTATTCAAGCTAGAATTAGTTTCATGTTGTGACATTGCATAGATTAAGAGTTAAAGAGATGATTTTGGAAGGGATGTCATCGTTGGAGTGTGATTTTTCGAGGATTTTACATGTTCTCATAATGAAATTTTGACTAAGAAAATGCTACCATTTTGGCCTCAAATCACCACCAATTGAAAGATCTTTGAGTGTACTTTGAGTGGTGTTTATGTCTAGTTGTGGCTTTTGCTAGTTTGGAAGGTATGTTTCATGTTGTGCTCATATGCCACGGTTAGCAGACTGTGAGAAATTCCCGAAGCATTGCTTTTGTTGCACTGAGGCTTTGCCTAACTTATTGATATCCAAATGATACAAAAATACAACCATTTGATAGATGCATGGGTCTTATACGATTTTCACGTTTTAACCTTGCCCAAATTCTGTGTAAATGAGGGGCTATACTCAAGAATGTTCCAGTATGTCACTCTTGACAGACTTCCCAAGAACTCAGAATTTTGGTCTCAGTTGCCAAGAAATTTAGCGTTCCAAATGGAGTCCAATAACTCTGAAACCATAAGCATTTGAAAGCCTACTAAAAGTTCCATGTTTAAATTGTTTTGAAATTCCGACTAGATTGCAAGTTATGTTTTGAATTGTGAATGTATGTCACTATTGGTTGAATTCAACAAGGTTCAGAGCGATATACTGAACCCTCAATTGATCAAGTATTGTTCAGTTAACAAATTGGATTCAGAATTTAGTAGAATTTCCCTTCATATTTTGGGTGCCATGTTTGATAAGGAGAACAATGAATTTTAAGTTGCACATGAATTATGCACATGTCATGCATCGATGCCTCTTTCTGAACACAACTTAATTCCTTTTGCAAGGTTATTTAAATAGCATGCTTATGATCCTACAAATGTTGAATGCTCCTGACCTTTTGAAAACAGTAAAGTATGAATGAATGAATGTTATGCATGCATATACATGGAACTTTGTTATATCTTATTTCTAGCCACTACGCAATGGGACCTCTATTGGTAGTGGATATTCTATTTCTGTTATATGGACTCCGTTATATCTGATTTATGGCAACTACGCAAGGGGTCCTCCATTGGTAGTGGATATTTTGTTTTTGTTATATGAACTCTGTTATATCTGATTTCTAGCAACTACACAAAGGGTCCTCCATTGGTAGTGGATATTATGTTTCTGTTATATGAACTCTGTTATATCTGATTTCTGACCACTACGCAATGGGTCCTCCATTGGTAGGGGACATTCTGTTTCTATTATATGAACTCTGTTATATTTAATTTTTGACCCTTAAGCAATAGATCCTTCATTGATAGTGGATATTCTGCTTCTGTTATATGAACTCTATTATATCTGATTTCTGGCCACTACGCAATGGGTCTTCCATTGGTAGTGGATATTCTATTTCTATTATATGAACTTTTTTATATCTTATTTCTGGCCACTACGCAATGGGGCCTTCATTGATAGTAGATATTCTGTTTCTGTTATATGAACTCTGTTATATCTGATTTCTGGCCACTATACAATGGGTTCTCCATTGGTAGTGGATATTCTGTTTCTGTTATATGAACTCTGTTATATCTAATTTCTGTCCCGTACGCAATAGGTCCTCCATTGATAGTGGATATTCTCTTTATGTTATATGAACGCTATTATATCTGATTTCTGGCCACTATGCAATGGGTCCTCCATTGGTAGTGGATATTTTGTTAATGTTATATGAAGTTTGTTATATCTGATTTCTGGCCACTACGCAATGGGTCCTCCTTTGGTAGTGGATATTCTGTTTTGCTGGCAAGTTATCATTCTGCCTCGACTAGAATGATAGGAGTGGAGTCGGGAGATAACCGTAATAACAGGGTGGGTCACACCTCCCAAATTGCTATGGGCACTACACATTGGGTCCTCCAATGGTGGTGTAATGCCCTCTCGCCTAAAGGCGCAAGGAGAGGGTCATGTCTTGCAATGCCTCAGCCTATCAAAACCCCAAAGTGGGCTGGGGATCGGGTGTTGAGTAAGGACACTACGAAATGGGACCTCATTTGTCATTGTCCTCCTTTCTGAATGAGGGTAGAAGTTTCAAGTTGCAGGATTGGCTTAGCCTAATCGATGTGAGTTCTACTTTGGGAGTAAATGATTCTGTTCCTAATTCTTTTTTTGATTCTCTTTCTGATTCTGATTCTGTTTGTGTGTGTTTGAATTAAGTAACATGTATGATTGTCTGACTATGACTGTGATATGCATCAATGTCACAGCCATCTCGAGAAATATTAAATGCTCCGGCTTTTGAAAATACTCATTTTATGATATTGATATGCATATTCTAAGGAATAACTTTACTTTTTGATTGCCGATACGATGTCTGATGAATTGTAGACCTTATCATTATTTATAAGCTTGTAGGTAGGATTGCAGGGTACTGATTTACTTACTGGGCTTTTAGCTCATGCCTCTCTTTTCCCTTCCATGTCGAGTAACAACCGATAGCTTGTACGTGGACAGCTGAACGTGGTAGCAGACTTTTGGAAGCTCGAGTTCTATTCAGGAAGCTTGTTATTGTGGGTGTTAGGTGGCGTTGCCACAATGTTATTTTGATGAATTGTATTTTGTTGTTGGGCCAATAGTGCTTTGAACATTTGTAAAAGAATTTTTGAACGCTGGATCTGTATAAATAGTTGTTGTTTTGCTCTGTCTGTGGCCATGTGATTTTGTGTTTATTTTTAGTTCATGGTTTGCTGATTCTGCAATTATAAACATGTTGATGCTATTCCCACCTGAGTGACGTACACGACCTCAGATCGCTATCCCACACTTTGTCGCCCTCCGGTTGGGAATGGTAAGGGTCAAGGGACGAGGTCATGACAGTTATGGTATCAGAGCTGTCGGGCTAGGATTCTTGCCCTAGAAAGTTTTAGAGGTGTCTCTAGAGTAGTTTTGGATAGACTAGTGACTAAGGTGCCCTTGTTGTAGGACAAAGATGCCAAGGAATCATGCTAATAATGCGAGCTCCGGTGGGGAGAATGCAGAAGCCCTTGGAGAATTCTTCAGGACATTGGGGGCCATGACTCAGATGATGAAAGATAGTATGCCAGCCTTGATTACCCTTGCCCCTGAGCAAACTGATGGTGGACTAATAGAAAGATTCAATAGGCTCACACCTCTTATGTTCCTAGGGCATGGGGGAATAGAAAAAGCAGAGCGATGGGTAAGGCAAGTGGAGAAGATATTTGAAGTGTTACCTTTCAGTGATGAGCAGAAGGTTAAGTCAGGGGCCATCATGTTAGAAGGAGATGCTGAGCACTGGTGGGGCTCAATAAAGCAATCTTGAGAATGGTCAGGGACAAAAATGACCTGGGAAAATTTCTTAGAAGCCTTTAATAAGAAGTACTTCCCTGACTTAATAAGGGAAAGAAAGAAATGGAGTTTATTGAGCTATGACAAGGGGGACTGTCTGTAGAACAATATGCAACCAAGTTCGTGGAATTGTCAAGATATGCGCCACACATCATTAACATTGAGGCGCGGAAGGCTAGTAAGTTTGAGAGAGGCCTCAGGCCAGAAATAAGGAAGGGGGTAATATCGGCCAATTTAAAGACCTTCTCCCCTCTCGTGGACCTGGCCATGAAGATAGGAAGGAAGACAAAGGGTCCCAGTTCATGAAAGAGGGAAGGATGGGACTAGCTCAGTTTAGAAGTTTTGGAAGAAGGACTTGACCACCTCCTAGGAGAATCTTCAGAGGAAATAATAATCAAGGAAGCAAGAACATCCAAAAACTCTTCTCTGGCGACGTAAGAGTGAATAAGAGCCCGACATGTCCATATTGTGGAAAGGACAATCACTTGGCGGCTGAGTGTCGAAGGAAAACAGGAACATGTTTCAGATGTGGCAAGCCTGGCCACATGATCAAGGACTGTCCGATGAAGGGACCAGGAGACCTAGTGAAGACACAAGGTCAGGTGTTTTCCCTTTTGGAATGAGAAACCAAGGCGTTCACCTCTGTGATTCGAGGTATGCTTTATGTTTGTAACATGGGAGCTAAAGTGTTGATTGACCCTGGATCCACTCACTCTTTTTTTGCACCTTGCTTTGCATGCCACATAAATATGAGACGTGCACTTCTTGACTGGACTTTGGCTGTAAGCACACTTATAGGAGAATCTATAGAGACTGATATTGTTTATAAGCATTGTGGGGTTTTCCTTGATGTGGTTGTTCTACCTATTATTAGACATCCGAGACTTTGATGTGATTTTGGGTATGGACTGGTTGTCTGCTCACTATGCAACAGTGAATTGTTATGACAAAACTGTTACAGCCTGATTTGAATTTTGTTGGCATTAAGGATGTTTCCCTACGCACCTTATCTCAGCTCTTTGGGCTTCTCGTCTCTTAGCCAAAGAATGTGTTGGGTATCTGGCTTACGTAGTGGAGAATCGGAACATCCAGTCAAAGTTAGATGAGATACCAATAGTGAGGGAGTATTTAGAAGTTTTTCCTGAGGAGTTAACTACTTTGCCTCCAGTCAAGGAGATAGAATTTGAAATAGAGGTGACTGGTTAAGTGCCTTGATCTCACCCTCCTAATCTAGGTGATCTGGCAGCACGTGTCTCGGGTTTCTAGTGAACCCAAGATTTGAGATCGCTCTCTCAGAACCTTGCTCGAGGGCAAGGGCAGGTATACCAACCAATGTAAGAGGAATTTTAGGTGGGTTCGGGACTTACTTGGGTTGGCTCACGTGGGCGCCCTCTTAGATCACGAAGAAATCCCCACAGCTGCTTGAGCTAGTTTGAAATCACCTCCCTTGACCTGTAATCTTCTTATTTTTTCTGCACAACACTTCTATGGTTAATTTGTACGATAAGTGGGTCGAAGGGACCCACCCTTGTCTTAGGGAAATGCACGTTCACATGAGAAGGCGATGAATTGCAAGGTTCGGTGAAAGATAGAAAAGGGAAGATAACTTGATGTAAGGGTGAGACTAGCATGACAACCAAAAATTACAGACTAGGAATGGTAGCAAGACAAACATGGTTCTCATGACCAACACGGTGGCAATATTACTCAAAACTGAGATCAACACGTCGGTGATAGGCTCGGTCTACCCTCAATCAAGTGAGAGGAGAAAGAGGTGATGAGAGGAGAAAGAGATGATGAGGAGAGAACGAGACTACAAAAAGAAGGGGAAGTCCTGACGTCAATAGGCATCGTAGTGGACAATGCAAGGCGACGGCGCATCCCTTGTGGATGGTGCTAGCTCCTGACAAGACACACGGTGGTAGCTTCTCCTAGGTCGCATGGCGATAGGAGAGGGATGTAGGGGGAATAGTGACGAGCACTGGGCACATAGAGGAGGCTCGCAAACGGCGATAGGTGTTGTCAAAGCCCTTAGCAGGCGGCGATAGGTTTCGCTGTCTTAGCTATACGCACAGTAGAGGAAGACCCCTACAGGCAGCAACAAGCTTCATCGTCTGGGTTCTACATCTAGACATCACAGCTAAATTTGTGGGCGGCGATGGGCAGCGCCGTCTATAGATTTCGCTGGAACAAAAATACAAATGAATAGAAGGGGAGGGGGACTCGTGCATGGTGCTGCCATCACCATGCATAACCTGTGGGACCAAGGGAGAGGCATGCACAACATTGCCACTGTCGTGCATGACCTCTGCAAGGAACTCAGATGAAGAAGAGGGAGAAGAGAGGAGAGAAGAGAGAGAGAGAAGAAGAAAAGAAAAAGAAGAGAGAGAAGGTTTACCTCAACCTAGGGGTATCAGTCAAAAATTTTCTCTCACCTCACTCTCTCTCTCAAATGTTACACCACCATGGTAACAAAGAGAAACTTGAATTAAGCAAAAACTCTCTCTTGTGTGTGTATGCCTCTGCCTCTTCTTTTTCCTCGTACAACGATGGTACGTATATATATGAGTATGCCCCAAACATGAGTGAATGATAAAAAGTAACGCTAATTGCTGAAATTAAGACTAAATTGAATTAAAAGAAATTATAAAATGTGGAGTGAAATGACAGATTTGTCCCTTCCTAAGAAATAGTGAAACTCCATAACAGTCCTTGTGTTGCCCTAGGACTTGCGTGATCTTGCATGACTGATTTGAGGCTCGAGGTCATTCTGATGCCTGGTTGATCGTAAGATGTTTGCTTTCTTGTAAGGCTCAGCATGGCGATCGATTTGATACCAACTTCGAGCCATGGATCGTGTTTTTGGTGCACGATCATGTGACATGAAATTTGAGTAGATATTTTGATAGTGTGCTCGTTCCTTGATGTTTTTCTGTGTTTTCTTCGTTGAATCACATTGAGCATGCCATTATGATCATGTGGCACCAAACGCAGCTCGATTCCGTGGTTGAACGAAGATTTTGCGAGTTTGGACTTTTGGCCGGAATCAAGGAATCCGGCAACAAAATTCATAGTTTGTTCATCGGCTTCATGTGCAAAATCTGGCAATTAATCATATATGGGGTTTGGGTCAGAGATGGCTTGAGACCTTATGCCTGCAATGACATTTTTCTAGCATCGATCGGGCTCTCGAGCAGCGTGATTTGGCCACTCGAGCAAGGCATGACACTGCTAAATTTTGTGCACTTTTTTTCACAGATCAGCAACTTATATCCAGGTTTTCTTCGCGCTCGAGGATCATCATGGGGCATGCCAAATATCGAATCGTTCGTCTTGACTAGACAAACATGCTCACTAAATTTGAGCACGATCCGACTTAGGACGAATGAGATATGAGCATCGAAAGTCACTAGTCGTGATTGTCCCTTCAATGGTGTAGTGTTGCAGGGTGGCCTCACGAGAATAGCGTACGGCTTCTCTTGTTTCACTCTTTTTCCTTTAACTTCTTTCGGGAATGTCCATTGAGCTGAAAATTGACCCTTGGGGGTTTTCAACCTTGCCGGATCCAATAGTGGTGGTCCCACAGTAATTTGAAATGCTGAAAATGTACCTCTAGTTATAGGGGTCCATTTCAGTGTGCTATAGGTCGATTCTACCAGAACTGTTTCTCAGTCTGCATTGCCTTAGATATGTCGAAATGTGATGAAACTTGAGATGAGACTCTTGAGAGACCTCATGAAGATCGTGGCCAATTCTTGGGCTATTTTGAGACTGTAGGAATTTCTACTACTTGGTAGGCCTTTATTGAGCGGGGGACCCCATGTTGATGAAAAATACCTTCCAACAGCATGCCCTGCCGAATGTTGTGCTTCGAGAGAATCTAAAAGAGCAATCATTTGGGAATTTTGAGGGATCTTTGTCAGAGTGTGAACCCTCAAGAGACTATCTGTGGTTTTGGAGCATGAGGCCTTTATGAAGACCTCCTCATACAGAATCAGGCCTTTTTTAAAGGCCAAATGCTACCAACCTTCGATCGGCATTATTTGCTGCTACACCAGGTTTGCTTTTGATACTCAAGGTATCTCCTATAGGTCCCATCTTGCGGGGTCCAGTCAAGGGCTTCTGACCCAACCCGAAAATCTGGTCTCATGTAATATAGGGGAGAAGACTACCCTGAAGCCTGTGGCAGGTTAGACCCTGGATTCGTTAGTTTCTTGCCTTTGTGATGGATCTTAGCATTTCCAGAGGGATCTTTTGATCATCGTCTTCACCCTCAAGGACTCTTGTTGTTGTTGAACTGGGGAGATCTTATGTGGCTCTCACTCCCTGATGAGCCATGAAATAGAGGAGATCTCATGAGGCTCTCACTCCCTGATGAGCCATGAAACCGGGGAGATCTTATGAGACTCTTACTCCCTGATGAGCCATGTAACCGGGGAGATCTTATGAGGCTCTCACTCCCTGATGAGCCATGAAACCGAGGAGATATTATGAGGCTCTCACTCCCTGACGAGCAATCTGGCCTGCAACTGGATGCTGGCTTTTGAGGATTTTAGGCAGACCTCAGTAACATCGTGACCATTTGGAAATTGAATGTCGGCTGAGGCAGTACTCATGCGTCAGCTTTCCGTGGTTGAAGCGCCCTTTCAAGCGTTTTCACTTGAACAGAAGAAGTGGCACCATGAAGACGGTTTTCACCAACTTATGCTATTTCTGAGCTCTTTTACTCATGACCTGTGGTCATGTCTACCCCTTTTCATCCTTTTTCACTCATGGTACCCTTTTAGTGTTTTTACCATGCCTGGATTTTTCTTTTCATGGAACTGTCTTACTCATGGTTTCGTGACCATGCTCGTCCGTCATTTTTACTCATGACGTTCCCTTGTCTAGATGTACACCATGCCCCTTTTTTTTGAGAAGGCGTGTTTAGGGTCGTACCTTCCAGACCTATGCGAAGCCTTTTAATGTCATACGGTCAGGATGCGCACTATAGTTTAGGATTATACAGCTGGACCGTAGCAGTGAGGAATGACAGTCTGTAGGGGCCATAGAGTGAGTCAGGTGATGACTTTGACTCACTTGGGAGGATGCCATGAAGTTGCCTATGGAGATTTGATTGGATGATAGGTAAAAGGTGGTGACCCACTAGCTGACGGCGAATATGGGTGCCAAGATGGCTTGCCGTTTTATGAGTATGGATAAGACTCATCAGGGGATGATGAAAGACAGTGAAGGTGACTAGCGCACACGAATGGGCCGGCTATGGATAACCTGTGTGGAGATGCCCGTAAAGGGCGTATACGCTTAAGTAGGCTCGTTGGGGAGAAGAAGAGGGTACACACACACAAATGGGTTGGTTAGGGAAAGAGTGCATGAACATTCACGTGGAAGGGGTGTGCGATTAACAGGGCCATGTTTTAAGGTCGGGCAGTTACAGGTCGTGCAGTTTAAGGTCATGCAGCACATACCATGGCTGTGTACTTTAAGGTCATGCAATGCAGACCAGGGCTGTGCAATTTAAGGTCATGCAGCACGGACCATGGCTGTGCAGTTTAAGGTCATGCAATGCAGACCAGGGCTGTGCAGTTTAAGGTCATGCAATGCAGACCAGGGCTGTGCAATTTAAGGTCATGCAGCACGGACCATGGCTGTGCAGTTTAAGGTCATTCAATGCAGACCAGGGCTGTGAAATTTAAGGTCATGTAGCATGGAGGTCATGTAATGTAGACCAGGGCTATGCAGTTTAAGGTCATGCATCATGGACTAGGACTGTGCAGTTTAAGGTCATGTAATGCGGACCAGGGCAGTGTAATTTAAGGTCATGCAGCACAGACCATGGCTTGGTAATTTAAGGTCATGCAATGCGGACCAGAGCTGTGTAATTTAAGGTAATGCACCACGAACCAGGGCTGTGCAGTTTAAGGTCATGCAACACGGAGCATGGCTATGCAGTTTAAGGCCATGCAATGCAGACCAAGTTCAAATCGCCCTGTCAGTAGGACTGCATGGGGGGTAGGTATGTGGCTAGCAATCTGACTCCCTGGGGATAAAGGTAGTTAAGGCTAAACACATGCGAAAAGAACTAGATGAAGGTGGTGACCCTACAAGGAGTAGTAAATGGGAGAGGCTTCATTTGGGATTAGCAGGCCAGTTTGACTCCTTGGGGATAATGAATATCGCTATGCATGGAACTCTGACAAGCCAAAGCACAAATGAACCCCACCGTGGGTTGAAGGGGTAAGAAAGGCCTTAACCCTATGGAGATGACGGGGTGAGTACGATCCTTGCATACATCTAATTCCGCTGGGGGTCTAGTTGGAGTTATGCGTATGGACTATTTGTCGCACTATGCATTACCGTTTTAGGGTCTTGTAGCTTTCACCATGGCTATTTAGTTTAAAGTCATAAGGCTAGGACCATGCAGTTTGTGGTTGTCCAACTAGACCTCCGCTACAGTTTAGGGTCATATACTTTGGACCATGGCTATGCAGTTTAAAGTCATATAGCTAGGACCATGCATTTTGTGGTTGTGCCACTAGACCTCCGTTACAGTTTAGGGTCGTATAGTTTGGACTATGGTTATGCAGTGTAAAGTCATAGAACTAGAACCATGCAATTTGTGATCATGCAACTAGAACTCTGTTAGAGTATAGGGTCATATAGTTCGGACCATGGTCATACAGTTTTGAGTCATATGAAAAGGACTATGGTTGTGCAGTTTAGGGTCATGTAGTATGGAATGGAACAGTGCAGTTTAACGTCACAGAGAGTGGTAGTGTGGTTTTAGGTTGTGTAGCACGGACCGTGGCAGTGCAGCTTAAGGTCAGCAGCACAGACCGTAGCAGTGCAGTTTAAGGTCGTGCAGCACGGACCGTGCTAGTACAGTTTAAGGTTTTGCAACACAGACCGTGGTAGTGCAGTTTAAGGTCGTGCAGCACGGACCGTGGCAGTGCAGCTCAAGGTCATGCAGTACGGACCGTGGCAGTGCAGTTTGAGGTCGTGCAGCACTGATCGTGGCAGTATCGTTTAAGGTCGTGTAGCACGGACCGTGGCAGTACAGTTTAAGCTCGTGCAGCACGGACCGTGGAGTGCAGTTTGAGGTCGTACAACAGAGACCGTGGCAGTGCAATTTGACGTCATGCAACACGAACCGTGGCAGTGCAGTATATGGTCGTGCAGCACAGATCGTGGCAGTAACGGTGAGGGGATGTGACTCCGTGTGGGAATAGAGCCATCACCAATGATTGGGCTTCCCTTGGACTGAGATTGTGATGTAGGGAATGAAGTTCCTGAAGATTGGTCCGGAGGGGAGTGTCAAGGCATGCTCACGACACCAAGTGTGGAGTGGCACATGCATCAGTAAGCCTAGGTGATGCGTTAGGTCGCTTGGTGAAGCACACGGCAGTAGGCCCTGACGTTTCATGCAACGATGATCTTTGGGAGAGACGCACTCGGCGATGACCCCTAGACGAGACGCGCGACAATAATCCTTAGACAAAATGCATAGTAAAAGTCTTGATGGGGTGTACGTCACTAGCCTTCTGATGATGCACGAGACGCAAGTCTTGACGAGGCACACGACGATGATGCTTCGAGTCTCGAGCTTGGCCCGCCCCGGCTTGGACTTATCGCCATCAAGAACTGGGGACTGGAGCATCATTCTGAGTTTGTCGGGGGTAGTTCTCGGCACTGCAGGGTCTAAAAAGGGGAGAAACTCAAGTTTATTGTTTTACCGAAGGATAAACAGTAGAAAGATTTTTAGAGAGAGAGAACCAGAGCTTTCTGGTGAGGGTTTTCCAGCGATAGTTCAGAGGGCTTTGTCAGCTCTCTGGTTGTTGGAGGATAAGGAGATGGGGCTGCATTGAGTTCACCGAAAACTTAGTGGAATTTTGGAGAGATTTAGTGAACTGCTGAAGTGGGAAACCAGGGAGAAGGACAATCCGCAGGTCACAGGGACTTAGGTGAGGTTTTTCTGGGGACTTCTGGTGGTTTTTCATTAACTCTAGCAAAGAGCAGAAGGCGGGAAGGATTTCCTCGGTGAACAGAAGTGGATTCCTGGTGGAGAGGGGAAACGCCGGTGGGAACCCGGAGGGTCATGGGACTGTAACAATCGTGAAGAAGGAGGGTCACCGCGCGGAGAACGGTCACGCTCAGCACGTGCGGTGACAGGCCACGCCGTAAGCGTCATGCGGCATGTCCGGATTTCAAGGGTCGCACGTGCGGTGCATGATGACAGCTGGAGTGAGGCATTAATATGCCTTAGTTCATGGGACATCGATAATCCTTGGCTGATCGCGAGACGACGATTGCCTCCTGGTAGCGACGAGGATTCCATCTAAGTGGGCAGATGGCAATAGTCTTGCCCTTTCCTACGAGACGACAATTCCATCTCAGCGGGTAGACGACGATGGTCCTACCCTTGTCTATGAGACGACGATAGCATCCTAGTAGGTAGACGGTGATAGTCCTGCCCTGGTGGTGAGCACAGTTTCTTCGTGGCCGCCTAGTATCCTTCATTTTTTTTCTAATGGCCGAGTCTTCGGGGGCCATTCCGAATGTGAAGAACCTCCCTTGAAAATGGGAGCTTGGCATTGATATTTTCACCGACGAGAGTTGGGTAAGAGGTGAACCAATATGGCTCACCAAAACCTTATGTGAACCCAGGTGGCCTCTGAGCGTCACCTTTGTGAGTACCCCCGTCCAGTTGGTGATGAGGGAAGATACTGATGGAGTCGTGAGCATAGAGGAAGGGGTAGGCCTTTTGCATTGCCCACACCAAAAGGTAGCCTCTAACACTAAATTGCTGACCCTAAGCAATTGAATGGTTGAAACCCCTGACATGCAACGGTCCTCTTCCGGTCTGTGGGTGCCAGGGGAGCACCAATACCTAAAGGGCTATTCCTCCTAGACCCTGAAAGTGCTGCAAGACTTCAAGGATATTTTGAGACTGGCTTCTTTGTCGGCTGCCCTCCAGTGCTCTCTGAGCTACTACGACAATTGTTCAAACATGGTCAAAGTGTTGTTGGAGACTTAGAGCCATGCTAGTAACACATGGCTGCTTGGTCACAAACCTCACTTCGTCGGTGGGTTGCCTCTCCTTGGTGCCATGTATGACGAGTTTATTCCCCCAAACTCAGTCTTTTTCGGAGGGGAAAAGGTAGGTGAAGAAGCCCTGCCGGCTGGGCTTTGTGAGTCGTTTAAGATCTACCAACAACTCTATGATGAGCCCAAGAGAGGCGAGTTACCTTCGCCAAGTGGGTAGCGTTCTTTTATGGTGACTATACGGATGAAGTTGGTCCGTCATTGAGAAAAGAGGTGAAGGAAACCTCACCAGGTTTCGTGCTGCCAAGGAAGAATGGACATGTCTTCTCGGTTGCTTACTTGATACTTTTCTTATGCAAATTTGCCCTACCAAGAGGGTTAGATGTCATTTTTGTGATGCTTTAGACAGGACTACAACAACTGAAGGAGCTATCGTTTGAAGAGCTTCGAGCCGCGATCCAACGGTTGAGGGAGATTGCCCTAGGGAATGAGCCCGAACTCCTTCCTTATTTTGACAGAGTTGTCAATGAGCTAGAGGGATGGAGGGTGAACGCCATGCGAGAAGAAGCAACTGCGTAGCGGCTGGAAAGCTTGCATTTGCCTCCTTTGGAGTCTTCTCTTCTGTGCTACCTTGAATTGGTAAACACTCAATCTCAGTAGCTGGATGCTGTGGAATCCCAGAGATCAGGCCTTGCCGAGGAGGCCATCGCCTGCCACTGCAAGGTGACTGCTCCGAGAGTGAAGATATTAGAGCTGACGTAGAAGCTTGACAAGCTGAAGAAAGAGACTGCGGATTAGGAAGAGAAGGACAAAGTGTTTTTTTATAACACTTCGACCCTCCAAAATTCTTTGGGAGAAGTGACCACCTTGATGGAGCAAGAGGCAGGGCTGGTAGCAGAGCTGAAGAATGAGATTGAATGGGTGAAAACATCGGCTGCATTATACCGGGGAAAGATCAATGAAGCAATTGATCGATTTTGATGATACCTCCTTTCTCTTTTTCTTTTTCGTTTCTTTCCATTGTAAAGGAAGGTAGTTTGTAACATCCTCTTGATTTTGCGAATGAAACAGTTCTTTTGAATTTTCTTTTTATTTCATTACTTCCTCCCTTTCATGGTTTGAGACAAGAGAGAGTAGCCTACTCCTTGCCTCGTTTTGTGGCAGTCTGTTGTGGCTTCAATGATCTCGAAAGAGAGAGCAGTGGCTTCCTCACCCCTTAGTGTTTGATTGGAGAGGGGCTCATAATTCATGGTCCCATGATTCGATGAGCCTACTCCCTATAAATGCTCCAGTCTTGGGGAGCTTTTGCTTCGATTTGAGGTGCATTGGTCTTGAGCTCGTCATAAGTCTTAGTCTCAGGGACAAACCCCTTTAAATGCTTTGAAGCGACGCGCATGATCACCAATTGGCCCAAGAGATTACGAACCTCTCTTCTCAGCTCTGCCATGAGGTCTTGTTCCTGAGAGCCAAAGGGATGACTCTTGTCAACTTGTACTTCCTTGATAACCTCGAAAAAGTGTAGGACCTTCTTTTAGCTGCCAGTGATCTCCTTGTTCAAGGAGGATGGAATTTGGAGCACCTTCCGTGGCTGTTGGTGCGCCAGTTCTACCTTTAAGAGACCAATGGGGACATGCATGACCTTTTGTTGGTCTGATGCATAGGTGACCCTTGGCGCTGGAAGGTCCACCCCACCTCAGCGGCTTTCTCGAGCTCAGGGGCTACTTCTGACTCGTCGTTTTGTTCTGGCAAATTAGAAGTAGAGGAAGAAGTTTCATCTTTGAGAGAGGATAGGTGGCAAGGTGTACTTGTGTGAACGAGGGTCAAAGGGATGATCCTGCCTTGTCTTTCCTCTTCTTTGAACATTTAGGTGGTCATTCTCCCCAGATCCTCAACGTCGTCATTAGACGAGGGTCCTGTCTCTCACAAAGACTTCTGATCATCATCTTTTGGCTTTCCTGATGCTGAAAGGTCTGTGAAATATTACTTGGCATCGGCATAGTGAGTTTTAGCTACGGAGAATGGTCTTATGTCAAGTGTGTTGCCTTCAATCCCGGCTGCACTTGAACTATTGGTGGAGCGTGGAAGGAACCACCCCCTGATCGTGAAGAAAAGGATGACCAAGAAGGACGTAAGAGGTATCAGTGTCGATTACGTGGAACTGAGCGTAATCGTTGAGATCACCAATCTTGAGGCGAAGACGAACTGTGCTGGCTGCCTTTTCTTCTGACTGGTTGAACCCTTGCATAGTGATGTGGGTAGGAATGAGGTCATCAGACCCTAATCCCATTCTGGTGAGAATCCTTCTTAGGATCAGGTTAACTGCTGACCCTCCATCCAGCATGAGCTGATTGAGACAGTAGGCGTGAAGTTCATTGTTCACGAAGAGGGGGCGATTGTGGAATTTGTCTCCCAACTGAAGGTCGTCTTAGGAGAAAGAGATTTTGAAGCACCCACTCAGGATGGCCAGGTTGACTTCAATGGGCTCCACTTCGGTCTCGTATACCTCTGGGTTAGAAAGAGCTTGCACCAGATCCATACGGTAGTCTATAGATAGCAGGAGGGCATCATAGATACTTAGAAGGGCTGGAAGCTTTCTCAAGTGCCCAATTACGTCATACTTCACTTTATCGTCATTGGCCTTCTATGTTCCTGATCCAGTCACTGGTGTGGGTGCTAGGGTAGATTTAGGAACAGACATTGGTTGAGTTCTAGTTTGTGACACTGACTGAGTTTGTTCAGCCGGTGAGGTCTGGGTTAAT
The DNA here is from genome assembly GCF_000471905.2 of Amborella trichopoda. The sequence goes on along the minus strand of NW_006499677.1, from coordinate 302,141 downwards.
GGGGCAGTATAGGAATTTGTATTAGGGATGTAGAAGTCTAAGGTTTAAGTTTAGGGGAAAGTGAAGGACCAGGAAGTTTGAGGACCTTGAGCTTTTGAGGTGTGGGTGGTTAGGGGCCTCGATCTCGCCCTTTGGATCCCTGGAGGATCAGGCGGCACATGTCTCGGGTTTCGAGGGAGACCCAGAACGTTTGTGAGATTGCTCACTCAGGAACCTCGTTCGAAAATGGGGGAAGGTGTTACCAAGCGGTGAGAGAGGAATTTAAAGGTGGGTTCGGGACTTACTCGGGCTGACAAGAAGAAAGGCCCTCAGTAATGAAACTGGTTCGAAATTTCCTCCCTTGGCTCGTATTCTTCTTGTTTTCTGCTTTCCTGCAATCGCACACATTTATGGCAAAGGTTGTGAGACAGGTGGGTCGGACCTCACCCTTTTCCTCTTTGATGATCATACGCAAGCGTGTGTATTCAAAAAGAAGAAAGAAAGATGGGGGGAGAGAAGAATTCGACCAAGCAAGGAGATCAGAGCAGTAATTAGGTTGGTGGATAATTGGCGTAACGCGGTAGCGAAACGGGCTCGATAACTGAGACCGGATCATGTGATTGCTACTAGATGCTATTGCCAATATCAACTAGCTAAGCACGATGGTCGGTCAGTCGTGGTAGTAAAGAGAGCCAAGCGAACCTGACACAACAACATTACGGCTATATGACAGAACTGCCATGAGATGCTAACCTCAATCCCTCTTGGTCAAACGAAAGAGCAACAGAGGAATGGTTAAAGAGAAGAAGGTAACGGATGGGAAGGACATAGAAGTAGGAACAAAGGAGGGAGAAGAAGGAAGAGGAGATGTAGTCGGCGCTAGACATTACCGACTATTTCAGGAGATGGGAGAGCAAGGAAGCAGTCGGCGCTAAGCTTCGTCGACTGTGTTAGATGAGAAAAGAGGAAGAGAACCAACTGGTGCTAAGTCTCGCCAATTGATAGAAGAAGATAAGGAAAACCAGTAGGTGCTTACTCTCACTGACTGACAGAAGAAGAGAGAAAGAAGGCGAACAGGCACCAAGTCTCGTCGACTGATAGAAGATGAGAGGGAAAACCAACCGGTGCTAGGTCTCACAGACTAATGGAAGAGGAGAGGGAAGACCAACCTACGCTAGGTCTCACCAACTGATAGAAGAAGAGACAGAAGACGAACAAGCGCTAGAGCTCACCGACTAATAGAAGAGAGAAAGATCAACCAGTTCTAGGTCTTACCAATTGATAGAAGAAGAGAGAGAAGGCCAACCAGCACTAGGTCTCATCGACTGATAGAAGAAGAGAGAAAAGACGAACCAGTGCTAGGCCTCGCCAGTTGATAAAAGAAGAGGTAGAAGACTAACCGACGCTAGGTCTCACCAGTTGATAGGAGAAGAGACAAAAGACCAACCAGCGCTAGGCCTTGCCAGTTGATGGAAGAAGAGACAGAAGATCAACCAGCACTAGGCCTCGCCAGTTGATATAAGAAGAGACAGAAGACCAACTGACGCTAGGCCTCTCCAGTTCATAGAAGAAGAGATAGAAGACCAACTGGTGTTAAGTCTCACTAGTTGAAAAAAGAAGTTAGGGACGAGAAAAGAAGGCGAGAGAGAAAGAGATGAAGATGAAAAGAGAGAGAGAGGAGAGAGTAAGAGAGAGAGAAGTGAGGGGAGGAGAGAAAAGAGAGAGATGAAAGAGAGAAGAGAGAGAGCGGAGTAGTGAGAAAGAGCGAAGAGAGAGAAAGAGATAAAGAGAGAGAAGAGAGAGAGAGA
>NW_006499677.1:192486-300334 GCF_000471905.2 Amborella trichopoda | reverse complement strand
AGAGAAGAGAGAAGAGAGGGGATGAGAGAGAAAGTTACCTGACCGAGGGGTACCGACCCTTTTCTTCTCTCTTCTCTCTCTCTCTCTCCAAGACGTACTTACAGGCTCAAGCAAGAACGTAAATTTTATTGAATCTTCAAATAGTGACTTATGCATCTAGAGGCCTTCTTATAATGAGGGAGTGCTTGTTTATATAGAATTGTGCCCAAACATGGGTGACTTTAGATCGTGGAGACTTTAGATCGATAGTGCCTTCGTTTCTTAGTGTTTTTTGTGATTTCTTCATCGTAGTGCACTAAGCATGCCATCATGATCGCGTGGCAATAAATGGGATGCGATTTGGAGTCCGAACGAAGATTTTACAACTTTTGAGTTTTGGTCGAAAACTGAAATCCGATAGCCAGAATTTCAGTAACTTCATTAGTTTCATGCGTGAAATCTGACCGTTCATCATGTTCGGCGTTCGGACCAATAATAGCCCTAGACCTTACGCACACAATGGAATTAGTTTCCCGTCAATCCGTTTTACGAGCATCGTGATTTGGTCAATCGACCGAGGCATGTTGCTGCTGAATTTTCTGCAACTTCTTCACTGATTTGCATTTTATATCTAGATTTTCTCCCTACTCGGACATCGGCTTGGGGCGTGCCACATCGCAAATTGTTCGTCTTGATGAGATGAATATGCTCACCAAATTTGGGAGCGATCCGACCTGGAACGAGTTAATTACGGGTCCTAAAAGTGACTGCCCGTGACTGTAAACATAGCCACCAATAATGGTGTTTTGGTGGAGTGAGGCCACACAGGAATAGTGTGCGACCCCTCTTGTTTCAATGTTTTTCTCATATATTTGTTCTAGATTGTCCGATTATGTCGAAACTTGGCCCATAAGGGTTTTCAACCATGTCAGATCTAATGGTGGTGGTCCCACAATGATTTCAAACACCAAAAATGTAGTTTCACTTGTAGGGTCTTTTTCAGGGTGTTAGAGGCAATTTTTTCGAAAATTGTTCCTTTGTGTTCAGTACCTTAGACATGTCAAAATACGACGAAACTTGGCAGGTGGTATTTTGGATTCCTGTTGATGATGTTGACTAATTCAGGTGCCATTCTGAGACTGTCAAGAATTTTCACTGTTCTGTAGGCTTTATTGACCTGCTTCTTACTAAGGACCAAGGTGATGAAAAATACGTTGAAACAGTGGGCTATAGCTTCTTCCCTGATATTAGACCCATTTTCCTCGTGCTAGCTGGTACTTTCAAGATTTGTACCATGTGGGAGGCTTCTTTAGAAGAGGAGGTCAAGGATGACTCGACATTGGACTGAGTTGCTAGGGCTTCAACGGCTGTAGAGAGTCCTGCCGCGTGGTCCAAAATTTCTTTGAGGTGCTCTTACTATGTCAGGATGAGGTTGTTCCCTCCAAACTCTTTGTTTAGAGTGTCAAAACCTAAGTATCGTTGAGCGGTACCTGCAGAAGGAATAGAGGAGGGGAAAGGAGAAGAAGAGTTAGAACGTTTTAGGAAGCTTTTTAGTCGTCACCGAAATTGGACGTTTGTAGGGTTATTTAAGGTCATGCCTCAGCTTTGACCATCATGGGGTGCTTTTAACATCGTCAACCATTTTAACCGACTGTTGAGATATTGATAACTCAAGGTCGTCTACCTGATTGGACGATAAGATGAGGCGAGCTGCACCTAGGATGAAGTCCCACATGTTCAGCAGCAGAGGAAGAGGTCTAAGGAATTCTTCCTCGATTAGTGGCTGAGGAAGATGATTCCTTCGACGGGCTGACCTAAATTCTCACCGTCTCCTTTAGGATTCCTGAGGGGATGTTTAGACCGCCCCATCAGACCGATGAGTGGTCTTAGCTTGGTGGGCTACCTCACGTTTCAAGGATTTGAGCCTACTTCGCTCATGGTAGACTTCCCAGGGCTGAGAGGTCAAGGGTTCTGAAAGGTCTAGTGCATGCTCATGAAGGGTTTGTAGCGGGGCTTCATCTTGAATGGGAGCGAGGGCTTGGACGTGTCTTGAGAGAATCGCATAGGCGATGTGACCTTGCTGGACTTTCTCCATGACTATGGCCTCGAACCTAGTGCACTCCTTGATTTCATGACCCCACACATGATGATAGGGGTACCAGAGTTATTTCGTACCCTTGGCAAGACGCTTAGGCTGTCTAGTGACGTAAGGGTGACAAGACCTTGCTAGAGCATTACGTCAAAGAGGGCCTACAGAGGGTCTGGCTCAGTGTTTTGCTGGGATTGCGTTAGGGGGTCTTCTTGAACAGGTACAAGAGGGACCTGAGGGTGTCTTGTCGGGTCGCCCTGAACCTCTTGACATTGCTGCATATTTTCTGCTAAGAGTTTATGGAAGCCGGTGCACTTGCTGATGTCATCACCTTGTATCTAATGGTACGCGCCCCAGAGGTTCTCGGTACCTGAAGGAAAGAACTTGGGCTGCCTTGTTGGCTTTGGGGTGGCGATCCCTTCTTCGACCATTATAGAGAAAAATGCACGAAGGATAGCGGGTGCCCTATCGTCCTCTTGGATTGTGACTATGTGAGATGCCTCAACTACCCAAATTCCTTTGTCAACTCTTCGAGCTATATCTGTCCCTTGTTGATAAGGCACTCGATAGTGTTGTTGAGCTTGTAGGAGTCGTTAGTGGAATGGGCTACTCTCCTATGATAGGTGCAGTACTTCTCATTCGACTCTTGCCCCGACGACTCTACAGTGGTGATCTTCGGTAGTTGGATCTTGTTTTGTTCCAACAGCAGTTGGAGTAGTGCAGGGGTCCACTTCGTGTCAAAGGGGTAAACCTTATTTTGGTGATGGGTCTAGTAGTCGTTCTGCTTACTGTGTTTAGGAGGCAGGACCGTATTGTAGGACTACTGCTTGCCCCTGGTCCGAGGCATATGTGCTTTAGAGAGATCGAGAGTTTGGGGAGCCGTGCCTTTAATGTCAGTCATGGTGATGGCCGCGTTGATCACTGCCTTTTGATTGCCCTGACTGCTGAAGCAAGAATTTGAGCAGAAGGATTGTTGATGAGGGTTGTCGTGGTGCTTGAACAATTCCTCGATACAAACTGCCTTAGAGATGAGCTCTAACATGGAGGGCGGGATGGAAGCCTTGACATGTAGGGCGATCTCTAGAAGCATGTTTCGTATGCAGGTCTGGACTGCTTCCTTCTTGGTCATGGGGGTGTGAAAGGTCGCCAACTCTCTCCATTGGGTGATGAACTTGTCAACCAGCTCACCAGGGTCTTACATGAAGGTGAGGAGCTCTATGGTTTCTATGTTCCTTTGAACTTCGTAGAAGTGTTGGTAGAACAATTGCTCCATTTCTTGCCAAGTGTGCACCGAGTTTGGCGGCAGCTAAGCATACCAATAGAAGGTTGGTCAATGAAGAGTCTCGATGAATTGGCAGAGGAGGAGACATCCATCAGTTACCATCTCCTAGCAGGTTGCTGGGAAGTGGGTCATATGCTGGTGAAGAGACGTGGTTCCATTGAACAGGGGAAGTTTCCCCTTTTAATAGTTTGAAGGAAACGACACCTGGTCAATGTATGAAGGATGTGGCATTTGGTAGAGCGGCATTTCCTGTATTCTCGGGACCTTGTTCTTGAGGCTATGGGCCACCATAGCATCTATGTCGATTTGGGAGACCCCACGAGAAGAGGAGCTGTCTTGGGGGACCGGACGGGGAGTCTGCCTTGGAGCTGTGTCCTCACTGGTCGGGGAATCAAATGAAGAAGGGGACTTGGAGTCCTCTAGTCGAGCCATCTTTCCGAGGATGACTTGCATCATTTCTTCGAACTTGTTCATCCACTCCTCTTGAGCGTCGTTTTGGTCATTGATCACCATGACATTGACCATTTCTCTGGGCGGCCAAGGTAAGGTGATGCAGCAGACCGCCTAGGCTGGGGAGCCATGCGTGGAAAATCAGTCTGGAGGGGCTTAGCTTGCCCTGACTAGACTCGGGCTTTGTATGCCAATCTTGAGAGGACCGACTCTTGACGGTCTTGAGACTATGACTTCTGGGTGGTGATCACCGATCAGTATTCTAGAACTTTCTCAGGTTCTGTAGTTTGAAGAGGGAAGAAGGGATTACAAGGCAGGAGTTAGTCAAGGGTGGTGACCTCGACTGCCTTGGAGGTTTCCCTGGTCAAGATCTGCATGCCTCTTTTATGCTTGACCCTGAGGCATCTATGGACCTCATTCTAAAACCGAGCCTGAAACCTGGACTGCCTTGTTTTCTTCAAAAAGGTGAAGACCCTGTCTATGAGTTGGAGCAGGGAGTGGGGCCCAAGGATGGAGGGCAGCTTGGGTTCTTGTCATGGAGGCCGGAGACCTCTGTCTGACATCAAGCCGATGCCCCGAATTCCTTTATAAGGCTCGGGTGTTTGGTTGACTTGGGGCTGACTCAAGATGGTACTCTTAGGGAAGACCTTTGAATACTAGAGCTAGAGGTGCTTGCCTGACTTCAGGGACGCAGTAAACGAAGAAGCTGGTTGATGACTCCGCTTGAGTCTGAATCCAAGAGGGACCTACAAAGGTGGTGCGTGTGCACCTTTAGGGTTAGCTGTCCGGGTGACTTGGGGGTCAGCCCAGAGTCGATAAATGGGTTTGACATGAAGAGGTCGAGACCCATGTGCCTGTGTTCGCGAGGGATGAGGCGGGAGCTTGTCTCTCATAAGGTGAAGCTGTGTGTGCCAGGAGGGAAGATGCAACGATCAACAGTCCTGTGCTCGAGGTGGCATAGAGCTAGCGTTGCCCCGAGCGGAGGAAAGCGAATGCATGAGGGTTTCCTCGAGGTGTGGTTGATGGAGCATGAGCCTTTGAGTGTGTGCGAGGGGTGAAGACCTTAGGACCTTTGCCTTTGAGTGCTGACCTTCCGCGTGCGGAGGCATGGAGTACTGAAGGAGCACAGGGGGTTGCCTTGCAGTGAACCTCAGGAACGACGACGACTTGCTTGCCTTTCACAGGGATGGATGGGGCAACCTTTCGGTGTATCTTAACAGTATGACTGGCAAGAGATTTGCCAGTAGTAGGGTGTGTGGTAGCAGCATTGCTGCCCATGCAAGGGGCCTTGGTGGAGAGTCCACCAAGGTGAGAAGCTGGGGAGGTGGCGACCTTTAAGTCCTCACTCACACCGATCCAGGTGAGAATCTGAGGGCCAGATCATGAGTCCTAACTCAAAAGGAGGGTAGGGAAGGAGGCTTCAGTGACTCACTTCCCTAGGACAGCCACGAGTGCAGGGATAAGGAAGTCCTCGACCAAGAATAATGGCTTGAACAACCCAAGTGCCATAGAAATAAGTGCAACAAGTGAAAGGAAATTGGTCAAACAAGAGCGAATGGACTAAGGGGTAGGAATTCCCTAGTGGAGTCGCCAAGCTGGTTAGGTGCCTCAATCTCACCCTTCTGATCTTGGTGATCTGACGGTAAGTGTCTAGGGTTTCTGGTGAACTTGAGATTTGAGATTTCTCTCTCGGAACCTCGCTCAAGGGAAAGGGTAGGTATACTGACCAATGAGAGAGGAATTTTAGGTGGGTTCAGGACTTACTCATGCTGGCTGGCTTGGGTGCCCTTTTAGATCATGAAGAAAGCCCCCCAGCTGCTTGAGCTGGTTTAGAATTGATCTCGCATCGATCAGGCTCACGAGCGGCATGATTTGACCACTTGAGCGAGGCACGATGATGCTGAATTTTCTGCAGTTTTCTTCACAGATCAGCAACTTCTCTCTAGCTTTTCTTTGCGATTGGGGATTGTCACAAGGCGTGTCACATATCGAATTGCTCGTCTTGATTAGACGAACATGCTCACCAAATTTGAGCATGATCCGACCTAGGATGAGTGAGATATGAGCATCAAAATTTACTGGTTGTGATTGTTCCTTCAATGGTGTAGTGTTGCAGGGTGGCCACATGAGAATAACGTGCAACTTCTCCTGTTTCACTCTTTTGCCTATAACTTCATCTTGGAATGTTCATTTGAGCTGAAACTTGACCCTTGGGGCTTTTCAACCATGCCGGATCCAGTGGTGGTGGTCCAACAATAATTTGAGATGCTAAAAATGTAGCTCTAATTATAGGGGTCCATTTCAAGGTGCTAGAGGCCAATTTTGTCGGAATTGTTTCTCAGTCTACACTGCCTTAGACATGTCGAAATGTGACGAAACATGGCATGAGACTCTTGAGAGAACTCATGAAGATCTTGGCCAGTTTTGTGGTTGTTCTGAGACTGCCTGAATTTACACTACTTTTTAGGCCTTTATTGAGCGGGGGCCCCATGTTGATATAAAATACCTTCCAACAGTGATTGCTGACACTTCCCTCATTTTTAAAGCCCCTTATAGGATGGCCTCAGCTAAATTGAAGGAAATGAAGGAACAACTGCAAGAATTATTGAAAAGAGGATTCATTCGACCTAGTGTGTAACCATGGTGTGCATCAATTTTATTTGTGAAAGAGAAATATGGGTCCTTAAGACTTTGTATAGATTATAAACAGCTGATTTTGGTCACAGTAAAGAATAAGTACCCCTCGCTTAGAATTGACAACCTCTTTGATCAGCTTTAAGGGGCTCAAGTTTTTTCTAAAATTGATCTTTAGTTAGGCTATTATAAATTACGGATCAAGAAAGAGGATATTTCTAAGACCGCATTCAGAACCCAATACGGACACTATGAGTTCTTAGTTATTCTATTTGGGCTAACTAATGCTCTAGACGTCTTTATGGATTTAATGAATAAAGTGTTTAGACCCTTTTTGGAAGATTTTTGTAGTGGTTTTAATAGATGACATTCTATTATATTCAATGAATCAGAAAGGGCATGAACAACACTTCAGAATGGTCCTCCAGATCCTAAAGACAGAGAAGTTATATGCTAAGCTGGGGAAAAGCGAGTTTTGGCTTTGTAGTGTTCCCTTCCTTAGGCATGTTATTTCGAAGAACGAGGTTGCAGTTAACCCTTGTAAAATTGAAGCCGTCTTGAAGTGGGAAAGGTTGACAAATGTGTCTGAGGTCCATAGTTTTCTGGGACTGGCAGGTTATTACAGACGCGTTGTTGAAGGGTTCCCAAAGATAGCGCTTCCCCTGACTCACTTAACTCAAAAAAAGGTAAAGTTTGAATGGTAAGATAATTGTGAAACAAGCTTCCAAGAGCTAAAGAAGAGACTGGTTAGGTGCCTTGATCTCACCCTTCGGATCTAGATGATCTAACGGCACGTATCTCAGGTCTCTAGTGAACCCGGAACTTGAGATCACTCTCTCAAGAACCTTGCTCAAGAGTAAGGGGGGGAGACTCCAGACGGCAGTGGGCCTTGCCTTTAGCATCATGAGAAGACACCGCATCCCTTGCAGGCGGCAATGGCTTCCGGTCAGGCTCACGACAATAGCTCCCCGTGAGGCACACGACACTAGACGAGGGACATGAGAGAAACCCGTGGAATGCAAGAGGCATCGCCATTTACAACGCAAGTAGGCAACTCATCTTTTGCGGATGGCGATAGCTTTTGGCGAGGGGCACAATGATAACTTCTCATGGGTCACGCGACCATTACATCTCGTGGAGCGCATGGCGATAAGCATGGGGCACAAGGGTAACTTGTGCACGATGATAGATGTGGAGAGGCATGGAAGGAGTCTGGAGCTTGCGCGTGGTGATGGCCGTCGAGTGAATTAAAGAAACCTGCACACGACGGTAGGTGCGGGGCGCAAAAGAGAGGCTCATGGGTGGTGATGAGTATTGTCGTGACCCATTGCAGATGGTGATGGACATCGCCGCCTCCAATAGTCACGTGGCAGGGTGAAGCCCCCGCGGACGACAATATGCTTCGCTACTTGCATTCCTCACTGAGACGTTGAGGAATAGCACGTACCTTAAGCCTAGGGGTAGCGGTCCCAAAGTTTCTCTCTCCTTACTCTCTCTCTCCAAGCATGACCCAACAATGGGAAGAAAGAGAAACTTTATTAAGTAAAAACCCTTTCTTGTGAGGAAGTGTGCCCAAACATGATGGTACCTGGTATATATTTTGGGCACACTGCCCTTTTAATGTAGTTGAGTTGCAGGGTGGCCGCATGGGAATAGCGTGTGGCTCCTCTTGTTTCACTCTTGTGCTTATAACATCTTCCTGGAGTGTCCGTTTATGCTGAAATTTGACCTTCTAGGGTTTTTAACCATGACAGATTCAATGGCAGTTGTCCCACAGCAAATTGAGACATCAAAACTATAGCTCTAATTATAAGGTCTGTTTCAGGGTATTGAAGGTCGATTCTGGCGAAACTGTTTTCCAGTATGCACTACCTTAAACATGTCGGAATACGACGAAACTTGATAGGAGACTTTGAGAATCCTTATGAAGATATTGGCCAGTTCTGGCGATTTTTTAAGACTGTCAAAATTTCCACTGTTTTGTCAGGCTTTACTAACCGGGCGACCAAGGTGTTGAAAAATGTCTTCAAACAGCTTACCCAACTAAATGTTGTTCTTAGAGAGAAACGAGAGGGAAAACTTTTGAAAAGGATGCTCGGAAATTTGGATGCAATGTACAGGTCCATTTATGGAGACTTTAGGGGGAGAAGATACTTTTAACCGATCCTGTCAAAGTCCTCACCCTCGAGGGACTATTCATGATTCTGACTGCTTGAGAATTTTGTAGGGACCTCATTGATCAGAATAGGGCCTATCTGAATTTTGTAGGGACCTCATTGTTTGCTGCTACACCAGATTTTCTTTTGATGATCAGGGTATCTCTGTAGGTCCCATCTAACGGGGTCCAGTCTGGAGCTTCTGACTTATCTCGAAAGTTTGGCCCTGTCGCTTGAGGGAATTTTGTTGAGGCGGCCTCGTGGGCCCCATTCTGTCGGGTCTAGTAGAAAATCTGGGCCTTTCAACTATGGAAGGTTTTAGGCGAGGCAATCTCATGACGAGACATTACCTTGAAGTCTCTGGGAGGTTAGGCTCTGGTTTCGTCAGTTTCATGCCTTTGTGGGGATCTTTAGCATTTTGGAGGGATCTTTCGGTCATCGTCTTCACCCTCCAAGACTCTTGTCATTTTTTGGAGGTGAAGTGTGGGAGATCTTTTGAGGCTCTCACTCCCAAATGAGCCATTTTGTGTTGTGATTGGATGCTGGCAGTTGAGGATTTTAGGTAGACCTCGCTAGCTAAGATTATGACTGTTTGGAAATTATGTGTCGGTTGAGGCTGTGGTGTTGCTTCAACCTGTTTTGTCGGTCCAAGTGCCCTTTTGCGGGTTTTCTCTTGAACAGGGGATGTGGTGCCGTAAAGATAGTTTTCGCCAACTTTCTTGATTTTGGGCTCTTTTACCCATGACTTTGCGGCCATGTCCATCCTTTTCATCCATTTTTGCTCACATTTCCCTTTTGGGTTTTTCACCATGCCCAGTTTTTTTTTTTCACATAACTCTTTTACTCATGGTTTCATGACCATGCTTATCTGTCATGTTTACTCATGGCGTTCTCTTGTTCATGTGTACACCATGCCCATTTTTTGTGAAGGCTGTTTAGGGTCATGCCTTCGAGACTTGCACGAAGCCTTTTAACGTCATGCTGTCAGGACGCGTATTATAGTTTAGGGTCATACAGCTGGATCAGAGTGGTGAAGAATGCAGTCTGTGAAGGCCATAGGTGAGTATGGTGGTGGTTTTGACTCTCTTTGGGGAGGTGACATGAGGCTACCTATGAAATATGGAAGGTGTATGAATAGTGGATGAAAAGTGGTGACCCACTAGCTAATGATGAGTATGGATGGCGAGATGGTTCGTCACCTTTGTGAGCATGTGTCAGACTCACTGGGGAGTGATGAATAGTGATAGTGAAGTGAATTCACTGGGGAAGCAATGAAGGTGGTGCGTGCACACGAATGGGTCGTTGAAGGAAAGCGTGCATGAAAATGCACGTAAAGGGGTTGTGTGCATATGTGTGGGGGAATCTTCAAGGTCATGTCTCCTGGACTTGGGCAAAGTAGTTTAACGTCATGTGGCCAGGACATGCACTATGCGTTAAGGTCATATAGCTCGGACCGTGGTCATGCAGTTTAAAGTCATGCAACAAAGACCAGGCAATTTAAGGTCGTGCAACTAGACCTCCGCTACAGTTTAGGGTCATAAAGTTTGGACCATGATGTTGAGCCTTTTAATGTCATGCGGCTAGGACGTAGAATATGGTTTATGATCATATAGTTTGGACCATATCTATGCAGTTTAAGGTCATGCAAGTAGGACCAAACAGTCTAATGTCATGCAACTAGACCGTTACTACAGTTTAAGGTCATATAATTTGGACCATGGCTGTGCAGTTTAGGGTCATGCAGCATGGACCCTTATGTGGATCACCACGTAGGTGAAGCTGCATGGGGAAGAGGTCTGTGGATAGCAATCTGACTCCTTAGGGATAAAGATAGTTGAGGCTATACATAAGTAGATAGATTTAAATGAAGATGGTGGCCCCTACAAGGAGTGGCGAGTGGAAGCGGACTTCATGGGGGATTAAGAGGGTAAGTGTGACTCCCTGAGGATGATGAGTAACAGTATGCATGTAACTTTGTTAATAATGACAGGCCAAAGTATAGATGCAACCCCACTGGGGGTAGTGGGTCACAATAGGGTGTGACTCCTACTGAGGTGTTGGTGTGAGACAAACCCACTGGGGATTAAAGGGGTAAGCATGACTCTCTTTTTCTTTTGCATATGCCTAACTCCACTGGGCATGTTGATGGAATACACCTGGCAAAGGGGTGCATCCATTTCACAGTTTAAAGTCCTGCGTGTGGACTATTTGTCATGTTGTTTATCATTTTATTACAGGGACATGCATTACAGTTTTAAGGTCTTGTAGCTCGGACCATGGCTACGCAATTTAAACTCATTCGGCTAGTATCATGCAGTTTAAGGTTGTGCAACTAGACCTTCGCTACAGTTTAAGGTCATGTAGTTTGGACCATGCGGTTTAAGGTCATGCAACTAAATCGTGGCTGTGCAATTTCTGGTCATGCGGCTAGAACCAAGGCTATGTAGTTTAGGGTCATGCGACATGGACCAAGGCTGTGAAGTTTAAGGTCATGCGGCATTGATCAAGGCTATGCAATTTAAGATCATGCGATGTGGACCAAGGCTGTGCAGTTTAAGGTCATGCGGCATGGACCATGGTTGTGCAGTTTAAGGTTATGCAGCATGGACCATTGTGTAGGGTGAATGTAGCTCCTGGGGGAATGGAGTTGTAATTGGGGACTCAACTCTTGGAGGAGTGAGGCTGGGGTGCAGGGAATGAACTTCTTGGGGATGTGGGACGAAGGTCCAGATGGGAGTGCCATGGCATGTGCACGGTGCTAAGTTCTGGATGACGCTCATGACATTAGGCTCATGATGAAGGCAGTAGTCACTTGGTGAGGTGCGCGATGTTAGCTCTTGATGGGCACGCGACGATAGCCCTTGACAAAGCGCACAGTGATGGCCTTTGGCGAAGGCACAAGACGAAAGAATTTTATGCCGCGCACGGCGATTACCTCTGGGTGAAGCGCGTGGCAATAGCCCTCGACGAAGGTGCACATCGATAGCATCTTATGCAGCGCACGGCGATTGCCTCTGGGTGAAGCACGGGGCGACAACCCTTGATAAAGGCACGCGACGATAGCATCTTACGCAGCACACGACGATAACCCTTTCAGGCCTCGGGCTTGACTTGCTCTGGCCTGGTCTTATTGCCATCAGAAGCTGGTGACTGGAGCATCATTTTGAACTTGTGAGTGGCAGTTTGTGTTACTGTTGAGTATAAAAAGGGGAAACCTCATTTTATTGTTTTACTGAAGAGTAAAACATTCGAAGAGAGTTTTAGAGAGAGAGAGAGAAAGAGAGCGGGAGTTTTTTTCGAGAGTTTCCCGACTAGAGTTTTCTCTCCCAAAATTTGATGCAGACATGCCTTCAAGAAATTTTCTGACGAGCTTCAGTAGGTTGTGGGCCTTTACAGCCTGCTTACGGGAGTTTTTTGAAGGTGTCAAGGCTCTCCTAAGCAAGGAAGAGAGGCTTCTCAGGCTCACTGAGACATTTTCGGTGAAGCTGCAAGAATCGTAGTGGTGTTTTGTTGGAGTTGAGGTGCTCTTCTGATAGTCCTGAGGCTGATAGGGAGGTTGTAGAGATGTTTGGGGAGCTAACAATCCTCTGGTTATCGAGAGAAGAAGGAGGAGTAGCAATGGGTTCACCGAAAAACTCAATGGAATTTCGGTGAGTTTGTGGCGAACTGCTGAAGTGCGAAAACAAGGAGAAGGGAAATCCGTAGAGTCACAAGGAAGCTTTCTAGGGATTCTGGTGTGTTTTTTCAATTTTCGCGGCTGTCAAAAAGGGGAAAGAATAGGGTCAGATGGGGATTTTCGGCGGCTGGAGTGAGTTCCTAGTGAGAATCGAAGTGTTGCGGGGGAGGCAAAAGGTTGTGAGAAGTTGGACCATCGACGAGGACTGATAGTTTGGGAAATCAAAGAGGCGTGGAATTTAATGCCTCCCGAGAATTGGAAACAGTTGGAACCTTCACGCGTCTCTAGGCCATGCACGGTGATAGCCACACTCGGGAGAGTGCCGCTCGGAACTCTAGCCTGCCTGTGGTAATGGTAGCACACGACATTGAGCTGTGCATGGTAGCGGTCACATGCAGCGTTTAGTATTCACGACGATGATTATGCGCGGTATTGAGTTGCACGCGGTGATGACCATGCACGATGATGCCTTGTGGGGCCCAAGAGTGATGGAAAATGAGAAAGCCCGGTCACTGTGGTTTGTTGAAAGCTAATTACTTTAGCACGACAGTGAAGTCAATGTTGTTTTTGAGGAAGGGAAGCCATCACGGGCCACTTCCTTGGAAGCTAGCCAGACCTCGTCAAATGAATTGAAACTGACTTGAAAATGGCAGGGCTTCTTCTTTTTGGCATGTAACCATCCTCGTTCGTGGTTTTGCTTCTTCTTCTTGAGGAGAGCATTTCTTTGGTGGTTTTGCTTCTTCTTCATGAGGAGAGTATTTCTTTTTGGCCTGTAATCGTACTCCTATCCTCAGATGCAAGAGCTCTGTAACTTCCCTAATAATGGGCTTTTGATTGTAGCTTGTAACATTTTCTAATGCAATAAAAGAAATGAACTTCCTTTGAGTTGGCTTAATGTTCCTCGTCTTCATTTCTTTCTTTTTACTGCACGCACCGCATTTTAGGGATATGTCAGGGATAATACTTCTTTAAGTACCTCCCATTGATAGGGGGCATAGCCTCTTCTCCATCAAAGTTTGCCAGTATATAGGTCCCGTTTAGTGTGACCTTCTTTACTATGAATGGTACTTCCCACTTAGGTTCGAACTTTCCTTTGCGGCGCTCATGCATGACAATCGGTCTCTTGACTTCTAAGACTAGATCTTCACGAGTGAATGAGCAAACCTTGACATATTTGTTAAAGGATCTCTTCATTCTCTCTTGATTGAGATCGAGGTCCTGCAGGGGCTCTAATCATTTTTTGTCAAGGGCATCCAACTCCTGATAACAAACCTTGATCCTCTCATCTTCAAAGACTGACCATGGCCCAAATATTGACATTACCCGAAGGGAATGAAGACTTTGTGGTCCATACTAATGCCTCTCATAAAGGACTTGGATGTGTATTAATACAGCGAGGGAAGGTTATAGCCTATGCCTTTAGACAGTTGAAGTCGTATGAGCAAAATTACCCAACCCATGACTTAGAACTTACAGCTGTAGTTTTTGCCTTAAAGATCTGAAGGCATTATCTATATGGGGCCCAGTTTAAGATATTTACAGATCATAAAATCCTCAAGTATCTGTTATCTCAGAAAGAGTTAAATATGAGATAAAGAAGATGGATGGATCTATTGAATGACTATGATTGTACCATCAATTACCTACCAGATAACCTAAAGCGTTAGTAGCATACCTAATGACTCGAGAGATGAATCTAATTGAAGATGTGGTGGAGTGGCACCCAACCCTACCCCTTAGTGTTGAGGAAGGAGTAACTGCTAATATGAGGCCAGAGTCCTAGCTCTTTCAATAAATTGGTAAAGCACAGAAAGAGGATCCCCAACTTATGAAGATTCTTGAAGAAATAAAGTTGGGAAGAAAAAACGATTTCTCGATTAGTGGGGACGGTCTGTAAAGATTTAAAGATCGAGTTTGTGTCTCGAATATTGAGGATGTCAAGCGGGTTATTCTAGAAGAAGCACACCACTCTTGTTATACTGTTCACCCGAGAAGTATTAAAATGTATCAGAATTTGAAGAAAATTTCTATTGAAATGATATGAAAAAGGAAATAGCACAATTTGTTTCTAAGTGCTTAACATGTCAGCAAGTGAAGGTTGAACATCAAAAACCTATTGGACTGTTGCTACCCCTGCTCATGTCGGAGTGGAAGTGGGAGCACATTACCATGGATTTTTTCTCTGACTTACCCAGGACATGTGCTGGATATGATAGTATTTGTGTCATCGTCGACTGACTGAGAAAAGCAGCTCAGTTCTTACTGGTCTGCACAACTTATACTTTGGACAAATTGGCCCAACTGTACCTTAAAGAACTGTAACATTACATGGAACACCTGTTAGTATAGTGTCCGACAGGGACACTAGATTTACTTCAACATTTTGGGACAGTTTGCAATCAGCTTTGGGGACAAGACTCACTTTCAAAGCTGCTTTTCACCCCCAGACTGATAGACAATCAGAAAGGACTGTTCAGACTCTAGAAGACATGTTAAGCGCCTGCGTTACTGATTTTAATGGAGGATGGGACGATCATCTGCCTCTGATAGAATTTGCTTATAATAATAGTTTCCAAACCAGTATTCAGATGGCACCTTTTGAATCCTTGTATGGAAGAAAGAGCCACTCACCTATCTGTGGGGATGAGGTCGGTGAAAGAAGGATCTAGGGCCTGAAATTGTTCAAGTAACTGCAGAAAAGAATTCCTTGATTCAGAAGAGGCTCAAAACTGCTCAAAGTCGGCAAAAGAGTTATGCCGACAACTGAAGAAGAAACCTTGAGTTTTAGGTAGGCGATCGGGTTTTCCTAAAGGTATCGCCAACCAAGGGTGTTATGAGATTTGGGAAGAAGGGAAAATTGAGCCCACGCTTTGTTGAACCATTTGAAATTATGGAAAGAGTAGGAAGTATGGCTTATCGACTTGCCCTACCGCTTGAGTTGGCAAATATTCATGATGTGTTTCATGTGTCTTAATTGAGGAAATATCAGCCAGACCCAACCCATGTTTTGAAGTGTGAGTCATTAATAGTCAAGGAAGACCTGACTTATATCGAGCAGCCAATTGAGATTTTAGACATGAGGGTGCAAGTTTTGTGCAATAGAGAAATCCCCCTAGTTCGTGTTCTATGCCAGTACCACTCAAAGGAAGAATCAACATGAGAACATGACGATGTGATCCAGAATAAGTACCCCCAATTGTTTAATTAATCGAGACACAATTTTGGGGAAAAAATCTTTTTTTAAGGGGGGAATGATGTAACGATCCAAATTTCATGAGCAAGATGAGGTCGCTGCCCCGCGACGATAGAAGAGAAGAAGAAGAAGGAGAGAGAGTGTCGTGCAAGCGTGCGCATGACGATAGAAGGGAAGAAGAAGGAGAGAGAGTGTGGTGCGAGTGTGCACGTGGTGAGAGAAGAGAAGAAGAAGAAGGAGAGAGAGCATGATGCGAGTGTGCACACGGCGATAGAAGAGAAGAAGAAGGAGAGAGAGTGCTACATGAGTGTGTGCGCAACAATAGAAGAGAAGAAGAAGAAGGAGAGAGAGCATCGCGTGTGTGTGCGCATGACGATAGAAGGGAAGAAGAAGGAGAGAGAGTGTTGTGTGAGTGTGTGCACGGTGATAGAAGAGAAGAAGAAGAAGGAGAGAGAGCCACGCAAATGTGCATGCGGTGATAGAAGGGAAGAAGAAGGAGAGAGAGTGTCACGCGAGTGTGTGTGATGATAGAAGAAAAGAAGAAGAAGGAGAGAGAGTGTCACATGAGTGTGCACGCAGCGATAGAAGAAAGGATGGAGAGAAGGAAGGGAGCACGCGGTGATAGGGGAAGGAGTGCATGCGGTGATAGTTGCAAAGATTAAGAGAAAGGGAAAGCACGTGCGCGGCGATGTGGAAGAAGAGAAGGCCGTGCATGAAGCAAGTCGGCCACCTGTTGGCTGCATGCTACTTTGTGCAGCAAATGTCAACCTTTCTTTCATGCAAAGGCCACTTGAGAGCATAGAAAGCCACCTTCCCACCTTTGGAGTACAAAATCACTCTTTCTCGCTCTACACCTCACATTTTGAGGCTCAAGCTTAGCCCTTTGTGCCATTGTTGGAGAGTTCGAGAAATATTGGTGGAGGGTACTGTGGAAGGAGTTTGGGATCATCCTTGAAGACTCAAAGAGGTAAGTAGATCACAACCTTGCAGACCCATAAGCATGGAACATGAATAAAGTATGGTTTGGGCCTCGTTTGAGCATAAGTATGTGCAAAAATGGTGACTGCATTTTCCAGAAAGCTTGAATTCTTTTGCATGATAAAAATGAGCACTGAAATCCTTTTTGATGGCCCTAAAATTCTATGGGATGATACTCTTGTGAGTGTAATTCAAGCTAGAATTGGTTTCATGTTGTTACTTTGCATAGACTAAGAGTTAAGAGATGATTTTGGAAGGGACATCATGGCTGGACTGTGATTTTCCAAGGATTTTACATGTTCTATTAATGAGATTTTGACTAAGAAAATGATACCCTTTTGGCCTTAAATCACCACCAAATGAAAGATCTTTGAGTCTACTTTGAGTTTGGTGTTTGTTTAGTTATGAATTTTGCTAGTTTGGAGGGTGGTACCTTTCATGTTGTGCTCATATGCCATGGTTGACAGACTGTGAGAAATTCCAGAAGTATTGTTTATGTTACATTAAGGCTTTTCCTGACCTATTGATGTCCAAATAATACAAAAATACAGCCATTTGATAGATTCATTGGTCTTCTATGATTTTCACGTTTTAACCTTGCCCAAATTCTGTGTAAATGACGGGCCATACTCATGAATGTTCCAGTATATGACTTTTGACAGACCTTCTAGGAACTCAAAATTTTGGTCTATGTTGCCATGAACTTTGTCCATCCAAATGGAGTCCAATTACTTCGAAACCATAGACTTTGGAAGCTTTGAAATCCTACTAAAATTTGCATGTCTAAATTGTTTTGAAAATCTGAATAGATTGCAAGTTATGTTTTTAATTGTGAATGTACGTCACTATTGGCTGAATTCAGCAAGGTTAAGAACGATATACTGAACCCTCAATTGATCAAGTATTGTTCAGTTAGCGATAATGAATTTTAAGTTGCACATGAATTATGCATATGTCATGCATCGATGCCTCTTTCTGAACACAACTTAATTCCTTTTGCAAGGTGATTTAAAGTATGAATGAATGAATGATATGCATGCATATACATGGAACTCTGTTATATCTGATTTCTGGCCCCTACGCAATGGGTCTTCCATTGGTAGTGGATGTTCTATTTATGTTATACGAACTCTGTTATATTTGATTTCTGGCCACTACACAATGCGTCCTCCATTGATAGTGGACATTTTGTTTCTGTTATATGAACTCTGTTATATTTGATTTCTGACCACTACACAATGGGTCCTCCATTGGAAGTGGATATTCTGTTTTTATTATATGAACTCTGTTATATCTGATTTCTGACCACTATGCAATGGGTTCTCCATTGGTAGTGGATATTCTATTTCTGTTATATGAAATCTGTTGTATCTGATTTTTTGCCACAATGCAATGGGTCCTCCATTGGTAGTTGATATTTTGTTTCTATTATATGAACTCTGTTATATATGATTGCTGACCATTACGCAATGGGTCCTCCATTGGTAGTGGATATTCTGTTTCTGTTAAATGAACTCTGTTATATCTGATATTTTTGCCACTACACAAAGGGTCCTCCATTGATAGTAGTTATTCTGTTTTGTCGGCAAGTTCTGATTCTGCCCCGACTCCAATGATAGGAGTGGAATCGGGTAATAACTATAAATAACAGGGTGGGTCATGCCCTCCAAATTGTTATGGGCACTACGCATTCAGTCGTCCAATGATAGTGTAATGCCCTCTCTCTTAAAGGCACAAGGAGAGGGCCATGTCTTGCAAGGCCTCAGCTTATCAAAACCCCAAAGCGCGTTGGGGATCAAGTTTGTGAGTGAGGACACTATGAAATGGGACCTCCATTTGTCATTGTCCTCCCTCCCGAATGAGGGTAGAAGTTTCAAGTTACATAATTGGCTTAGCCCGATTGATGTGACTTCTACTTTGGGAGTAAAGATTCTATTTTTTATTCTGATTTTGTTTCTGTCTGTTGAACAATACTCATTTTATGCCGTTGTTATAGATATTATGGGGAATAACTTTACTTTTTGATTGTCGATACGATGTTTGATGAATTGTAGGCCCTGTCATTATTTATAAGCTTGTAGATAGGATTGCATGGTACTGATTTACTTATTGGGCTTTTATCTCGTGCCTCTCTTTTCCCTTCCATGTAGAGTGACAACCGATAGCTTGTACGTGGATAGCTGGACATGGTAGCAAACTTTTGGAAGCTCGAGTTCGATTCAGGAAGTTTGTGATTGTGGGTGTCTGGTGACTTTGCCACAAGGTTATTTTGATGAATTGTATTTTGTTATTGGGCCAATAGCGCCTTGAACCTTTATCAAATAATTTTTGAAGGCGGGATCTGTATAAATGGTTTTTGTGTTGCTCTGTCTATGGCCATGTGATTATGTATTTATTTTTAGTTCCTGGTTTGCTTTGATTCTGCAATTATAACACGTGTTGATGCCACTCCCACTTGAGTGACGTACGCGATCACAGTCTCGTATCCTGTCACCCTCCGGTTGGGAAAGGTAGGGATCAGGGGGCAGGGTCAGGACACTTCCTTAGTGAGTAGTATTGAGGTAACAGTGGGTAAGGCTCAAGAGTCGGTTCTTAGAGAGAGAGAGTGTGGGAGTGAAATGGCATGAGGAGGAGGAGGTCTTAAGTATTCCCCCTAGTGGGAGGTGGCAGCTCAGAGTTGAAAGATGGCAAACAACTCCCATGCAACCTGATAAGTGGTGGCCACTGACCATGCACAGAAGTGCCACAAACGACCATGCTCTTCTCTCTCTCTTCTCAGTCGGTGCTACCTCTCTCTTTCCAGTCGGCACTACCTCTCTCTCTTCACAGCGACATTGCCACTCTCTCTTCACAGATGATGTTGCCTCTCTCTCTTCACAGCCGGTGCTACCTCTCTCTCTTCACTGTCAGCACTACATCTATCTCTTCACAGTCATCGTTGCCTCTTTCTCTTAGTAGCCGACGCTGCCTCTCGCTCTTCAAGTCGGCACTGCCTCTCTCTTCACAGTTGGTGCTGCCTCTCTCTCTTCCCAGCTGGCACTGCCTTTCTCTCTTCACTGCCGACGTTAGTCTCTTTTCACACCCGATGTTACCTCTCCCTCCCTTCTCCAAACGTCGTTGCCTCACTCTCCCTATCGTGTATGTCTTTTCCTTTTCTCTGACTTAGAAAAGCCTTGGGGTCGTTACAGTCTCTAAGGCACGGAAGGATCCCCTCATGCTTTCCCTTTCAAAATTCCCAAATTCATTGCACCAATCTCGGATACTTAGTCCACTGGGCCATTTGAACAAGACCCCGTTCTGAGTATGCTGATGATGGGAGTAGGGAAGGACTCGTCTGAAATTGAAGAATTAGATCGCCTCTGGTTGATGCTAACCCAGAAAGAAATAGAGTTCCAAGCACAAACAGTTGAGCTCGAGGCATTGAGAGCCATTAATGAGGCTCCTAATCCCAACGGCCCTTCATTACAACAGTCCTCGAAACCAGCCATGGAGAACCAATCAACTCCTGCACTAATGCCGTTATAATCGTCAACTAACATTGTCTTAAAGCAGAAGACAGTGCAAAATTTGGTTATGGAGAAGCTGTAATCACTTCATATTTATGGGGTAAGTGTATGTTGATGTAGTGCCATATCCCGCAGGATACCAACACCCCAAATTTCCAAAGTTTGATGGTCAAGGCTCTCAGAAACATTTGGCCTACTTCATGTCAATGTGCGCGGACACAGTCAGTAATGGGAACCTCTTGATGTGACAATTCGTACAGCCACTAGCAGGACTAGCTTTTTTATGGTATTCACGACTACCTCATGAGACCATATCTACATGGAAGAAAATGCAAGAAGCATTCTTAGCAAAGTTTCACAATACATAAAGGGTGGTCCATTGGACTGAACTCCTCAATGAGAAGCAAAGGGACCATGAGCCTGTGCAAGATTATATCACTCAATGGTAAAATAGTAGCATAGGGTAGGCGACCCCATTCCCTGAGGACCAAGAGGTGCTCATGTGTATAAAAACCATGAGATCTGATATCACAATACACCTGCATGCTTCCAAATCCCAGAACTTCAATGACTTGGAAACTAATGCAGTTAACCTAGGGAGTCTAATGGAGGGTTTTGGTCTAGGCCTGCAGTCAGTAACCATTTGGAGGGATTCAGATAGAGGTAAAGCCAAAGCATCTCAATCCAAAATTTCCGTTACTGCTTTGATGTCGGTGGGGTCTTGGTTTCCCTCCATGCGGGGGTGAGGAAACCCTCTCTCAGACAACCGCGGTGGTCCGGCGAGCGGTGAATGCACGAGCCTTCTTACTTGCTGATAGGAAGCCAATGGCGAGAGAGATTTTTGCCACTGAAGAGCGAATCGCTCTTACGTCGCTTGGGGGTTCGGGGATGCGCCCGGGCGGATGGCCCTCTTAGAGCAATTAAGAAGCCCTCCATCTACTCATTAGCACGGTTTGGACGGGAGCCCTCCTTAGGTTCTCAATCTCTTTCTCCTTTCACTCTCTCTGTGTTATCGGGATAGGATCCTAAAGTCCCTCCTCCCTGGATGCCCTTTTGGAAGGATTTGCTAGCCGCTAAAGGGGGTGTGGGTAGAAGTCAAGGGCAAAGGCCTGCAGGTTAGTACACTCCTGTGAGCTCACAGACGGGCATGGGCTTCCATGCGGATGGGGTCACGTGCACGAAATTGAAGAAGGAGAGACAGAGAGAGAAAGAATGACTTGGCTTGGGAGAAATGGGATGACCTGCGTGACCGGGATGTCCGCTGGACCGTGCACTCTGGGGGTACCCTCTTTCTCAATTTTTTCTCTCTTTTCCTCTCCTGAATGGACTAGGGCCTCTCAAAATAAGACAAGACAAGAATAAACTAGCCTCGATTCTTCTCTGCCTTTGGGGTACTGGAGCTTCTAAAAAGGGGACCTTTTGGATTGATTTTCTAGACCCCTTTACAAATGAGCTAAGCTTGCTTATATAGAGGATTCACAAAACAGGGGTGAACGATCGAAAGCTAATCTTAATTACAATTAAAGAAATCGAAAACAAATCCAAAATTAGGCGTAAATGACAAAAATTTCCCTGTGATCTTTTGTTCGAATGACGAGACCATCCTTGCATGCAGGCAGCTCCACCATGAAAAGACCTTGGAAGCTGGTCCTGCAAATTGTGGCAACTGTTCGGCTTTTTCAACAACATATCTTCGTTCTTATTTCGATTGTGAGCATTTTGATGCCCTTCAATCGTGTTGTGGTGGCCTTCTTCCTCGGGGTGAAAGTTCGACCAATTTTGTGAACTTTGTTTGTTGAGCTGTGTCGTTTTAGCTCCTGGCTTTCCTTTCAAGGAGTGGAGATCGTTACAGTCGTTTTTCACCAAGTTGGGACCAATTTGGTATAGATTTGTGTCTTAGGATATTTTGGAAGGTTACCGGAGATAGGGATTCCGACGACCGACTGGATTTGCTTCGTTGGCGACTTGAAGACTTCAATCCATTGAACATGGGATTGAATGCAAGAGTCATACCAGAATGTAGCACTGTGAGAGGTGGTTCTTTTGAACTCTTCCTCACGTCAATCCATGGATGGGATTTTGAGCTATGCTTCATCGAATCCGGAGCCTGTTGAACCTTTTTTTGGTCCTCGTTTCTTCGGCTGCTTTCCTCTTTAGAGCAATAAAGGTTCCTGGTCATGCCACAATGAGTACCTTAGGTCAAAATGACAAGGTTGGAGTGATCTAGAACATGTCAACATTTTGAGCTCTATCTGATTTTAGACGAAAGCGCCATGGGTTGAAGAAGTTGCTACCGAAAAAGCATCCTCGTAGTCCCCATTTCCAGGACTGGCTTAGTGAAGCCGCATCGCGCTACGATAAATCGCATGAGCATAGACCCTTCTAGAGGGGTTCGATTGAGCCCAAATTTGGTTCTAAAGGGTTTTTCGATGTTCTGAGCACAATGGCGATGGTCTGGTGCCCTGTTGTAGCCTCTATCATAGGGCTACAGTGGAGGGTCCTTCTTTGTTGTTGTGGCACCGCACCCAGGTCACTAGACTGGAGGCTTTATTTTTTGGCAAAATCATAGCCTACGCGTGTTACGTTAGCCCACGAGACAAGACTATCGCCGACTCTCTCCTTATTCGCATGGGCTCATGGAGGTACATCAAAAATGACGTACAACTTACTTCGGTGGTCACCCAAATAGGAAAAGGAAAGAATTATCTACCACCCAAAAGTTATGACTCTCCACAACCGTCCGAATGTGAACAAGGAAGAGGAGGAAGAAGTGGATATCGCGGATTCATCGATAGGGAGTATTCCTTCGATAAAGATCAGGTTATCGAGATCTTCAAAAAGATCTTAGTGACTGAGACCTTTACTCTTCCTGTGGCAAGATATCCCGAGCAGGTTGGTCAAACAGATCGCACTTACTAGTGCCCATACCATTGGATGGGAGCACATGTGATAAAATATTGCAATCCCTTGAAGGATAACATCGAAGGCCTCAGCGAGGATGGATAGCTTAAGTGTACTGAGCAAGAAACACCAGAGGTTGAGACAGTTACGGCCAACATGGTGTCTTTTATAATGGGTGAACTCGGACCCCAACCGTTAGCTAAGAACCTCCTATATCAGGGGCTCTAGGACTTTGAAAAAACCATTGTACCAGCCATATAATATATGAGAATCTCCTCATTACAGGACTATTCTTTCTCCAAAGAGGTGGAAGACATAATAAAGAATGCCTCTGAAAGGATCCCCCTACTGCCAATACCATTGTTCCTATACCCACAAGCTGGAAGATTGTTGTCTAGTAAATGATTTGATACAAGGATACATAAATGAAGGGACCATAGTCATTGATCTTATCCCTCCTGAACATCAAACCCCCAAGGTCCCTGTGTTGAAAAACGTCAAAGGGTGTTCCCATCCGGAGTTGTTCGAGCTATACTCGAAATACTCTGGAACTCTCAACCCTTCAGCTGATACAGAGGAAGTATCAGAGAATGGGTGGACTACTTACACAAGCTACAACAAGAAGAATCGCATGCAAGCTGAAGCCCTGAAGAGAGCCGGTTTGAAGGAGCAAGAGGTGGCATTATCTCAAGAAAACATAGCTGCATAGGCTCCTCCCCCACTTTGAAATGGTATGAGCCGGGGTAGGAAGACAAAGAAAGGAGGAAACAAAGGCCCTCATTAAATAGCACGGACTTATCCCACTTTGAAAGACTTTATGCCCAGATCCTTGATGATGAACGATATTCATGAGCAAAAATCAATGGATGAAGGCCCTCAGGGAATGACTACCAATGTGACTTGGGTAGTCGAGGTTGAGTCTAACCCCCAAACCATGCAGTTGGAGTGGAGATCTGGCGAGAAGACCGCAAAGATCAATCCACCTAAAGTCATTCCCCCTAAGAAGGCAACGCCAATGATGGAGGTGAGGGCCGAAGCATCCAGTGTTGCTGGATATTCGAAACAGACAGTAGATGAAAAGACTAACGATTAAAATGTGGCCTCTCATTTAAGAATAATCCCTATTGCCATAAGCTTCTATGACTCCTTGTTACTTTCGAAAGAACTTTAGGTTGCTTTGATACAAGCCCTTTCATCTTCCAAAGAATTCCGAGCCAAAGTGGACCAGGTTGAGCTTGACCCAGCAGTTCTTCCTGGCTCTATGCTGGTCACCTTTTATAACATAGATCTACAATTAGGGAGAAAGCCACATAATAGCCCTTTGACGATAGAGGATACCATACATGACATACACATCAATCGGATAATGATCAACGATTGATCAACTATAAATCTACTTCCCTTAAGGACGTTGAAGTCTGTAGGGATGGATGTTTAGAACTTGCAGAAAGGGCATATGGTGCTACAAGGTTTCAATCAGGCTACCCAACAGGCTGTCGGTAGCACTACACTGAAGCTCGAAACTGGCGAACTACGAGGCCTATGTGACATTTCAAGTCATTGAAATCGAGGAGTTCTATAACATACTGTTAAGATGACCATGGTTACATGACAATGGTTTCATTCCCTCGACTCTGAAATAATGCTTAAAATATTTCAATGAAGGGAAGTAGCATACAGTCTATGTCGATTGCAATCCCTTCACCAAGGTAGAATCCCATGATGTAGATGCTAAATTTTATAATCTTGGGAATCCTGACCCCCTCTCAATCGAGGAATCAGAGAGTGAGAGTGATTTTGACAAAGATTATGGGATTAGGCAGGCATTGATCAAAGCCTTCGAAGGCCTAGATGTCGAAGAAGGAGCCAAGCTGCTCACCGCTATCATCCCAGTACGTGTCGATCCGTAGACACCGTACCATATCAAGGAAAACATACTCGATTCTTCCTTGAAGATGAAGTTCAAAGAAGGATGGCAGGAGGTGTATGAACCTCGCCTCTTGAAATATGGAGCTTCAAAACCACAATGGTCCCTCTATAGCCCTCCAGCTCACGTGATAATGAAAGGTATGGATTTCGACTCATCTACCAATCAAGGCCTAAATGACAGAAAAGGGATAATATCACCTTGTTAGGAAATTGTAAATGTACCTCGAAAGAAGTTCAATTCTTAGGGTTTCAGGATATCTTGACTCTTAGGACTAGTTCAAAGAACATGCACAAAAGGAAATGGATTGTTCAATGTGCTGTGACATCTTTAAACAACACGATGATTAGAATTCAGATTCAGAAGATACGATAGCTCCTGCCCCACACCAATTGGAGGACAGAGGTCAGTCCAAAGTCAATGAATTGATAGAAGTCGAGTTAGGCGAAGAAGGAGATCATAGACCCACCTTTTTGAGTTCGTCTCTGGAACCAGAAGAAAGAGAGCAATACGTTGATTTCCTTCATCTCAACCGAGTAATCCTTGCATGGAATTATCATGATAAGCCTAGATTGGACCTTGTCATAGCAACTCACAAGTTTGTCGTCGATCCTCACATCAAACCTGTGAAGCAGTCTCAGAGGAAGTTCCATCCAGACATAACACCTCAGATTGAAGCCGAGGTTAACAAATTAATTAAAGCCGGATTCATTAGGGAAGTCCTATACCCAAAGTGGCTTGCTAATATCGTACCAGTCAAGAAGACGAATGAGAATATAAGCGTATGCATTGAGTTTCGTAACCTCAACTCAGCTTGCCCCGAAGATGACTTCCCTTTGCCTCTCACTGAAATCATGATTGATTTGACTATAAAATGTGAAACCTTCACATTTATGGATGGGTATTCCAGCAACAATCAAATCAGGATGGCCCATAAAGATAAAGAATTGACAGCTTTCAGGACCACAAATAAGATATATTGTTACAAGGTGATGCCTTCGGGTTGAAGAATGCCCACCTATTAGTGCTCCATAATGATTATATTTGAAGACATAATCCACGATGTTGTGGAATGTTATGTCACTGACCTTATCGACAAATCTAAGAATCAGTTTGAACACCTCACAAATCTGGAAGTCGTGTTTAAGAGGTTGAGGAGACACCAACTAAAGATAAACCCCTTGAAGTGCGCTTTCGATGTGAAATCTGGGAAATTCCAAAGCTTCATTGTAAGGCACCGGGGAATTGAAATAGTCTCAACTAAAATACATGTCATTCAGGAGATGCCCCATCAAGGAACCTAAGGGAGTTGAATCTCTCCAAGGTCGCTTGCCGTACATTCAAAGGTTCATTTCTAACCTTTCAGGTTGATGTAAGCCCTTTTCTAGGCTCATGAAGAAAGACATCACCTTTGAGTGGGACGAGTCATGCCAAAATTCCTTTCAAGACATCAAGGAGTATTTACAGAACCCACCAGTTCTCACAGCTCTTGTACCTAACAAACCACTCATTTTATATGTGACGGCTTTGAAGGGATCATTGGGCGCCCTTCGAGCTCAGCATAACAAAGAAGGGAAGGAAGTAGCATTGTACTATTTGATCCGTACTATGATGTCGGCCGACCATAACTACTCCCTCATCGAGAAGATGAGCTTGGAACTAGTGTTCGCAACCTAAAAGCTATGATATTATATACTTGCCCACCCAGTGCAATTGATTTCATGAGCTTCTCCAATTAAATATCTCATGATGAGACCAGTCCTAAATGAACTTTAATTATTATGGAGTTTGACATCACCAATGTTCCACAAAAGGCTATCAAAGGGAAAGTATTGGCCAAATTCTTGGTCGCTCATCCCTTGCCTGAAGGGTCCCCTTTGAATGAAGACTTGCTTGATGAGGAAGTTATGAGTGTAAATGAGATTGCCTCGTGGCAAATGTTCTTTGAAGGTGCATCTCGAGGAAAAGGCATCAGAGAGGGCATAATATCTGTCACACCTGATAAAGGACTCTTGCCTTATGCTTTCTCATTAAACCAGAAATTCTCATATAATGAGGTAGAATACTAGGCGTCGATCATCAGTTTAGACATGGCACTAGAGCTAGACCTAGAATCCCTCGATATCTTTGGTGATTCTTAGTTGATCGTTCGACAGCTAAAAGAATATACGAGGTCCACAAGGATGAGCTTAAGCCATATTATAACACAACAAGATACTTCTTATGAAAGATATATAAGGCCACTCTGACCCATATTCCTCGAGGATCAAATGTGCAGGATGATGTGTTAGCTAAGCATGGAGCTGTCATGATCATCAAGCCAGGGGTACCATTTTAGATACCCGTACAAGAATGGTGATCTGTCTCTGTGATAAGGGAGGCAAATGCTAAAAACGAAGAAGACCTGTGGATGAAATTTCCCCCATAACCTCAAGAATTTATTAGGAAATTCAAAGAGGAACCTGCCCTTGATGATATTGTTGCAGTAGCAGAAGACCCTCAGCCAGATTGGCGACACATTTTCTTGGAGTACTTGGTCCATGGCCAACTACGTGAGGTTAGAAAAGAGAGGCTAGCCCTTAAAAGAAGAGCCACGAGATTCACCCTTCTCAATAGCCAACTCTATAGAAGGTTGAATGATGGAATGTTGCTAAGATTCCTCTCATACGAGGAAGGACAAGCAGCGTTGAAGGAGATGCATGATGGGGTATGTAGCATGCACCAACCTGGACTTAAGTTATACCACCAATTACATTGGTTGAGGTATTTTTTCTGGCCCACAATGGTGAAAGACGTCTTTAAATATGCAAAGAAATATAGTGCGTGCCAAGTACACGTTGACTATATTCACGAAGCACCAAAATCGTTGCATCACACTCTCATGGCTTGGCCTTTTTCTTAATGGGGAATGGATATCGTGGGACCCATTACCCTAGCATCATCAAATGGTCATTTATATATATTGGCAGTTACTGGCTACTTCTACAAATGGGACAAAGCCATCTCACTACGAAGATTTACTGGCAAGATAGTGGCCGATTTTGTCTGTCACCACATCGTGTATCAGTTCAAGGTATCCGATAGGATCCTAAGGGCAAATGGACAAGTTGAAGCCTTCTACAAAACCCTTTGCCAGGTATTAAAGAAGACCGTAAAGAAGGGATAGTGTGATTGGCATGAAAGACTCCTCGAGGCTATTTGAGCCTACTGGATGACTTGAAAGAATGCTACCTCAACAACCCCATATTCGTTGGTCTATGGGGCAAAAGTGGTCCTGCCTTGAAAATTTCAGATACCCTCTCTAAGGGTGGCAATCCATTACGGACTAACCAACGACGAGCGAGTCAAAATCCAATACAACGAGTTGAACGTACTTGATGAGAAGAGGCCATAGCTCTGCAAAAGCTAGAAGTTTATCAAGAAAGAATAAGCCGAGGTTTTGATAAGAAGGGTAGGATACGGTATTTAAAGCCAGGAAATTTGGTTCTAACCGTAAGACATTCTCTTGGCACACCTCAGCCTACGTTTTAGCCCGAATGGAATGGACCGTATGTTGTTAAGAAGGCATACTCATCCGGAGCATACCTCCTCTATATCGAGATGGGAGAAGATACCATGTCTTCAATTAACGAAAGGTATTTGAAGAAATACTATCCTTAAAATATCAAAGGATAGTCTGTGATGTACGAATCTAAACTACCTTTCACATAGTCTAAGTTATAAGACTCTAAACAATCTAGCACATATTCGGTCTCTTATAAGGACAGGCCTTGATGTTATATAAACATCTGTTACATAGTCTTTACTCGTGACTATAAAACTAAGCCAAATTAAGGTCCGAGATGCATCCATAGATCCACAGTGTATGACCTAAAACATCGTCAGGATGTCCTTCCTATAAGACTTTAAACTACAATATGTCTTGGAGTCTTAGGATTCTAAGTATTGGCCACCACGCTCTTTTTATAAAGAGTTAGGAAGGTTTTCATATGGCCTTCCCGAATGATGTTAAACTACAATATTTTGCTTTTCTCTGAAGATTCTCGGAACCACAAAATACTAGGCCACTCATATCTCTTCATAAAAAGCAACAAACAAAGAAAGGGATATGATAAGCATGTGGAGTGCTTAATCGAGAGCCTATGTTTGAAGTATGCAAGAATGCTTGCTAATTAGCGAGATACTATAGAAAATCCTTTGAAGTCTAAAAAGCATCAAATTTATTTGCTAAAAGTCAAAGGGAATAAAAAACAAAAGCATCCTAGGAGGAAGCATAGTTCCTTTGTAAACAACTATAGAGTTCAAAAAGAAAAT
The DNA here is from genome assembly GCF_000471905.2 of Amborella trichopoda. The sequence continues at coordinate 271,249 of NW_006499677.1, read as the reverse complement.
AAGAATCGAAGATGGTTCAGAAGCTCTTGAAGCAATCCAAGAGTTTCTTCGGCCTATCGATCTTCTATCTCACATGCTTCCTAGTTGTCTCAATGTCAACCCTCATCTGTGCAAGACCCTCTTCAGCAACAGAGGCTACGAATGTTACTACATTCGACCAACGAAGCTGGTCAGCAACCTCAGAATAGGAGATGTCCACTCTTTCAACAAGATGGCATGAATGGGCCACCACCCTCTTGAGTTCTCTCTTTTGAAGTCTTTGTTTTATCAATGATGTCCACAATTATGGTCTTGCGAGCCTCCACTTGATCATATTGGTCACGAAGATTCTCCACCAAGTTCTAAAAGACTTCCAAGCCCTGCCTTGCTTTGATAGTTGATTATTCAAGCCTGGTATAGGCTTCTTCCCATTTTCTTATCAAGGCAGGGAATGTATGAGAAAGCTTCTCTTGGTTAGAAATTATGACCTGAGCATCTTGAGTAACCCAGTCAATTAGAAGCCGGAGCTTCTCTTCATCTGCTCCAATTGACCCAACCGATGATGTCATCTTAGAGATTGTCGAGGAGATCAGGGAGGGAACTATTCTCAATCGCTCTGAAGAGAGTCCTCACTACATCAGCACTCATCTCCGTCTGAAACTTACAAATTGAAGAAGGATCTTTGAGCTTGGACTCTACAAGGCTCTTTGGATCCTCAGCAATTGCAATCAATTCCTCTAAGGAATCATGCTCCAGCACCTTAGGGACTTTGATAGTGCTTGATACCTTGAGAACCTTGATCTCGGCTCCTTTAGATCCAATACTCGAAAGGTGAGTTGCAAAGCTCACAAAATCAATGCTTGCCATAGTCGTAGTTGTTTGAATACATTTTTCAGATGCGGAATAAAGAGGAAGCCGATTAATAAAGCTTGACAAAAAAATGGATCCATAACTATTCACGATCTTTGTAAGCATTCTAAAAGGCCTCCTGCCAAGTTTTGTCGTATTCCGAACACAAAGAAACAATTTCAGAAAAATTAGCCCCTTGCACCCTGAAACAGACCCTATAACTGGAACCATATTTTTGGTGGGTCAAGTTTCGGCTTAATCGGACACTCTAGGACAAAGTTATGAGCAAAATATGGAAACATGAGGAGCCAGACACTATTCTCGTGTGGCCACCCTGCACCAAAACACCATTAAAGGAGACTGTTTTCACAGTCACGGATAGTAAATTTTAGGGCCCATATCTCACCTGTTCTAAGTCGGATCGCACTCAAAGTTTGTTAACGTATTCGTCTCGTCAAGACGAGCATTTCGATATGTGGTATGCCCTATGATGACACCCGAGGAGGGAGAAAAGCTAGAAAGAAGTTGTTGATCTGTTAAGAAGTTACAGAAAATTTAGCAGAGACACGCCTCGCTCAAGCAGCCAAATCACGGTGCTCACGCATCGGATTGATGCGAAACCAATTCCATTGTGTGCGTAAGGTCTAGGGCTACCGTAGGTCCAAATCCCCATACTTGATGAACGGTTGGATTTCTCATACGAAGGTGATGAAGTGACTGTAAATTCTGGCTGCCAAATTCTAAATTCCTGCCAAAACCCAAAGTTGCGAAATCTTCGTTCGGGCTCCAAATCGCATCCCATTTGTTCCCATGCGATTGTGACAACATGATCAGTGTACTATAGTGAAAAATCATGGAAAAATATCAAGAAATGAGCACACTATTGATCCAAAGTTATCAAGATTCATGCAAATTTTAAGTCTCAAGATCATGGCTTAAAAATGTGATTCATGGCTCGAAGTTGGTATTAAATTAATCGCCATGTTGAGCCCCACAAGAAAGAAATCATCTTTCGATTAAACGAGCATTAGAGTAATCCCGGATCAGTCTCGGAAGATCACACAAGTTTTAGAGCAGCAGCAGGGACTGTTCTGAAATTCCATCTATTGTTAGGCATGGGCAAAATAGTCATTTTGCACCCTATTTTTTTAATTTTATTTAATTCAATTAAATTTTAATTATCATCAATTAAGGTAGTTTTTTGGCATCCACCCATGTTTTGGGCCCAATTCTATATGAACATGCAAAGCCTAATTGTAAAGGACCTGTAGTTCATTCTTCAATCATTCAATAATGATTTCAATTCTTGCTTGAGTTTGTGGGTGCATCTTGGAGAGAGAGAGAGGCGAGAAAAAAAATGGGTCGGTACCCCTCAATAAGGTAATTTACTCTCACCTTCTCTTTTATCTCTTTTCTTTATCTCTCTCTTTCTCTCTCCACTTTTCTCTCCTCCTCTTTTCTCTCTCATCTCTATCTCTCTTTGTCTCTCATCTTTTCTCTCTCATCTCTATCTCTCTTCTCTTTTTCTCTCTCTTATTTTCTTTCTTATCTCTTCCTTTCTCTTTCTTGCTTTTATCTTGATCTCTTTCTCTCTCCTCCTCCTCTGGGTGATCACGTCTCTCCTTCCCAGCTCTTCTTTTATTTACCTATTCACCCATGGCAGACCTCTTGTTGGGTGTGATGTCTTCTTGTTTCTGAGACACAAACAGTGAGTCGAGCCTTAACCTGGATGGCAAGCCGGACCTCTATCAAACCTCTTTTGTCTCTCTTATGTCCCAGACGGCGAAGTCCATTGTCGTCTATGCTTTATCTCTTTCTTCTTCATCTAACACAGCCGGTGAAGGCTTAGCGCTACATGTGTCTTCTTCCCTTCTTCTAACATAACTGGTGAAGGCTTAGTGCCGCCTATATTATCTTTCCCTTCTTCTAACATAGCCGGCGAAAGCTTAGCACCGCTTGTATCTTCTATTTCCTCTTCTTCCACCACAATCGGCGAAGGCTCGGTGCCGTTTGTCTTCTCTTTTCTTCCTCTTCTAACACAGTCGGCGAAGGCTCAGCGCACATGTGTCTTCTCTCCCCTTCCATCTGTTACTGTCGATGGAAGCACATCGCCACCTGTGTCTTTTCTTTCTTATCTCTATTCGTCACAATTCGCGGGGACACAACATCATCTAGGTTTTCTCTCTCTTTCTCTCACTGTCGTCTGAGTCAGTCTTTACCTTTTCTTTTCCTTCTATCCTCTCTCACGCTCTTCTTCTCCTTTCCTTCTCTTTCTCCCCTTCTTCTACTCTCTTCTTCTTCTCTTATTCTTCTTTTCTCTCTCTCTGATATCTATTCTTTCTTTTATTCTGTCGTTTGATTAAGAGGGGTCGAGACTAGCCTTCCATGGCAGTCTTGTGATTTAGCCATAATGTCGTTGTGCCAGTCAGAGTTACTGTGCTTGCTCTATTGCCATGACAGACCGGCCATTGTGTCTAGCTGGTCGAAATTGGTACTGTCATCTAGTAGTAATTCTGCTGAGCCGGTTTGAGTTACCGATCCCATTTTATTGCCACGTTGGATCAATTACTTACTGGTTTAGTCATTATGTCAGTCTCACCGTCTGGTCAAATTCTTCTAACCCCATCATTTCTTCTCTCATTCTTCTCTTCTTCTTTTTGAATGTGCACGTCTGTATACGTTCACCCAAAGGCAAGGTGGGGTCCCTTGACCCACTTGTTTTGTATCACTTTCCATGTGTGTGATTACAGAAATAGGAGAATACAAGCCAAGGGAGGCTATTCTGAACCAGTTTGACGACTAGGGGATTTTCTTTTGGGATCTAAGAGGGCACCCACGCGAGTCAGCCCGAGTAAGTCCCAAACCCACCATAAATTTCTCTCTCATCGGTTGGTTTACCTGCCCTTGTTTTTTAGCAAGGTTCCCGAGAGAGCAATCTCAAGTCCCAGGTTCCCTTGAAACTCGAGATACGTGCCGCCTGATCATCCAGATCTTGAGGGCGAGATTGAGGCACCTAACCATCTTGGTGACTCCACTGGGGACTTACTACCCCTCAGTCGAAACATTCTTGTTTGGCTAGTTTCTCCTTTTATTTTATGTTTTTCACACTTATGGCATCTGGGTTCTATAACCCATTCATTCGGATCAAGGATTTTGTTATCCCCACCTTCACGACTGTCCCTTGGGAACAGGTTCCCTGAAGTTGTTCCCAACTTTCCTTCTAAGCAAAGACCCCTGCGTCTAGCTCCAAGGTCCTAACCTGGAAGGGTGTGAGGTGGAACTTAAAGGTCCCTCACTCCCCATCTCCTCGCACTGGTGGAACCTCCGCCAAGGCACCCTGCATAGGTAGCACACACGCCACCACTCACAGCATGCACTATGTTACTGGTAAGTCACTTGTCAGTCGTATTGCTGAGGTACACCGAAAGGCTGCCCAATCCTTTGCTGCTAAAGCGAAACAAGTTGTCGTTGCTGCTATGGGTCACCGTAAGGTTTCCCCCCACACTTCTGCACCACCACATATTTCTACCCCTAGAGGCTCGATACATCGAGGTGGAGACCCAAGGGCCTCCACCTCTTGCACACACCTTAAGTCTCGTGAGCCTCCCACTCGAGCCACACCTCAGGGAATCTACTAGAGCCCGGGCTGACCCCAATATCGCCTGTGATCCTTCTTCAAGGGGCTCACATGCGTCGCCTCCCCAACCTATTGTTCCCTGCTCCTGACAGTGTCATCATGAGTTGATCATTCCACTGCCTGCCACGTCTCTTTCGAGCAAGCATTTCAAACCTTGATACTCGAAGACCTTCCCCAAGAGTACCATCTTGGACCAACCATATTATCTCGGTCATGCCCCTGGAGCCTATAAGAGAGCTAGGGGAAAAGACCTCATGAGAGACGCTGCCCTTCTTCTTCCTCGACCCAGGCTTACTTCAGTCCCTGGTCCTCATCCTTTCCCGCACTTGATGGATATAGCTCTCTCTTGCACGGGACGAGTTGAGCAGTCGCAGTCCTGTTCGCAATTCTAGCATGAGATCCATCAAAGTCTCAAAGCCCAGCATGACAGCGGTCTGCGAATTCTGACTAGAGAAGCAGTCGAGACACCTAGATTTGACAACCTTCTTCACCAAAATCCCTTTTACCCTCTTTGGGATAGACCCTAAAGAAGAGGAAAGGGAATCCTACATCGTGGTTAATGTCGTTGAAGATGACCCAGCCACCCAACGGCCACGGTCCCAAGACAGTCGAGAACCAGTCCTTACCCGCTTAGCATACAAGAGTTGGGTCCAGTCAGCGCATGCTGATCCCCAAGAGATTGACTTGCCATGTGTGACCCATCATGCATGAAATCTTTCGTCTGCATCCAAGCCTGACCTCCTTGGAGAAACAGTCAACATCATGATTATAAATGGACCTATTGACTCTCAGGAGGCCCATATGGAAAGGTTTTAATAGATGGTTCAAGCTATGATGGACAAGATCGACTGTATGAAGGTCGCCCGACACTCGGCTAATCATGAGGTCAATTCCCATCATTCGAAAGATGTACCTCCCAAGAAGCCTTCTCCTCCTGCCTCACAGGACAATTCTGTCCCTCACCCCTTCTCTCAAGCAGACATTGATGCTATGGTAACTCACAGCCTGAAGACCAGGAAGATCCCAGGCATATAGGGCATGACGCTTTACCACAAGCCATACCCTTCTTACAATGATCAGCTTCCCTTCCTCCAGGACTTTAAGAAAGGGAATTTTCCTCACTTCGATGGAACAACATCCCCCCATCAACATATCACCCATTTCTAAGCAGCATGTCTAGAGACAACGGCTGACGGGAGACTCCTTCTTCGTCAGTTTGTTGAAACCCTTGACAGCCCTACCTTCCAGTGGTACACTCGGCTGCAAACTCAATACGTACTTGGGAGGAGATGGAGAAATTGTTCAATCAACTTTTTTATGAGGTCGAGAGGGAGGTCCAAACCATTGGACTTCTCACCTTGACACAGGAGCTAGATGAACCGGTGGATAAATTCATATCAAGGTGGACAGATCTGACTGCTCGCCATCCCAATCCTATGCCTGAGAAGGAGGCAGTTCAAACCTGCATTAGAAATATGTGACCTGAGATAACTCTACATGTTGAGGCCTTTAACCTAACCTCCATGTCAGACCTAATCTCTAATTCCGTTCGCATAGAGAGCTGTCACGCCATCTAATGGGTCACAGCAACAATCTTCAAATTTGGCAAAAAATCGAGGCAATGGTAATTCTCGAGATAACGCCCGGAGCAATCAACAAAAAGGAGTGATCAGTGCAGCTATCACAGTTAATGATCCAAAGAAGGCTACCTCCCAAACTTTGGACCTCTCCAAAGCTGTTGGCACAACAAGGACAACACCTCGGGCAGGCAAACAGGTGCCTGTATTGCTCCGACTACTGCTAAGACAGATCATGGTTGAATTACGCGAGAGCAAGTTCCCTGACCAACTCGATCTTGATACGCAAGCAAAATATTGTGCCTATCATCGAAGGGTAAATCACCCCACGGAGGAATATTATATACTTAAAGACCTCATTGAGGCTTTGATCCAGAAGGGGCAGATTAAGCTTGCGGAACTCAAGAAGGCGTTTGGGGCAACATAAGCCTCTCACATAGTGACCATCGATGAAGAAGACAATGTGCCTGATCTCCTTCGAGCCTTATTTGTCATGATGCTCCAACTAGGCCTTATCACACAAAAGCTAGCAACGCAACCCTAGTGCCTTACTAAGGGAACATAGAACCAGTTGTGCTTGTACCATCAGATATGGGGACATGATCAAAGCGAATGCTCCAGTTTTCATGAGATAATCACGAAGAAAATATAGGAATTCCATGAATCTTGTAACCTTCCATAATTGGACCCCCGAATCACAGCTCCACCGGTTCCAGAGGACCTCCCGATAGAAGACCTAGTTAATGATGATTCGGATCCTGCTGAACCTTCAATTCCCAACCATGGATAGTCTACCACGGGTGAAGCAGACTTAAGTTGTTAAAATGATAGGCTATTCATCTAGCTAGGGCTTTCCAAAAACCTAGTGAGATGAATCAAGCACCTCCAAATGCACCCAAGAGGAGACGGACCCCAAGAAGGGGTCGCAGAAGGAACAAGCCTCCTCAACCGCCGGTCGAGCAAGAGTTCATTGCTCACTTTGCAAGATTTCATCCCTGACACAATCATAAATCCCCCTTCACCTCATAAGGAGGACACCCGGGTGTCATCCCTCACTCAACACACATCCAATGAGGGTGATGATGTTAAAAGCACTCCCCAATGGTCTAAGCAGGGGAAAGACCTAAAAGACTCCCTGCACACTTCCAATGCTGGTGATGGAGTGAAAAGCTGCCCAAATAGGTCCAAAGAGGGGAATGACCATAAATCCCCCTTACTTACTAGCTCTTCTTCTTCTTCTTCTTCCCCCTTCTCCTCTTTGGTGTCTCTTCCAAGTACAGCCTTGCAATGTCTAGACTTTGACACCCTTGATCGAGAATTTGAAGGAATATATATATGTAGGATGCAACAGAGGCAGCTAAGAAAGACATTAGCCCAGGCAGCTGGATTCTTAGCAGTTGCTGACACCCTGGTCGCTCAAGCTCGGTTTGAGCCATCTTCCTCTATTGGAAATCGTAGGAGGTCAAAGACAAAGAAACCCCAGTGGCCCTCTGAGCTCGACTTCGAGCTGAGGTTGAGTGAATCTAGAGCGGAGAGTTCTTATTCTCGAGAAGCTTGTCGCATAACAAATCTCAAAGGCCTCACCCACCATGGGAAAATGAGCTTGAGGTCAAGAAAGATGCTACTCACTTCGGATGCCAAGCGTCTCCAAATATCCTAGTCTGCTGGTTCTCCCTAATCCAAACACAAATAGCTTACCCATCCTCCAGCTCCTTGGGCTCCTTCTTCGCCCAAATACCCCAAACAATCCACCTATTCTCCAATTCCCCGTGATGCTTCTGATCTCATATACTCAATCACTTTCTAAGCCTCAACATAAACAAATCCCTATCTTCGTTAACCAAACTACCCAAGTTAAGCCTGCTGCCCAACCAAGCTAGTCAGCTGACCAAAATAAACCTCGTCCACCCAAAACAGTGGCAGGACTAGGAGCACAAAGCCTTGACCAAGAAAAGGTGAAATATGATGTGATAAGACATCTGAAGAAGATTCCAGCCGTTCTCAGCATCTACGACACCCTCATGCTCTCGAAGGATTATCAGATGTCTTTGGTTCAGGCTCTTTCTAATCTATAGGTGTACGAGATCGAAGTGGAAACCATTGAGGTGGACCCATCAATTTTAGGCGGATGTATACTAATCACATTTTCAGTAGACGATCTGCAATTGGGAGAAAATTTTCACAATCGCCCTCTCTTTGTAAGTGGCGAATTACATGCATGTCCAATTAACCGAATTATGTTGGATGTAGGGTCAGCAGTCAACCTTATCCCAAGGAGAATCCTTACCTGATTGGGATTAGGGTCTGAAGACCTCACTTCGATGCACATCATAGTTCATGGGTTCAACCAATCAAGAGAGAAGCTGGTTGACACAGTCCACCTTCATCTTAAGATCGGTGATCTGAACTATTACGCTCAGTTTCATGTAATTGACACCGACACTTCCTACAACATCCTCCTTGGTCACCATGACTCCATGACTAGGGGGTGGTTCTATCGACACTACACCAGTGCTTCAAGTATACTCGAGATGGGAGACAGCATACGGTCTACGTTGACAAAAGATCATTTCCTATAGCCGAAACTTGCTATGAAGATGCTAAGTATTATTTCACAGATCTGATGTCACCTTGGAAGCCGAATGATGGGGATCACTAGTCTATAATTAAGACAGGGTCTTCGCCTCATGAAGATGTTTAAGACGTGGGGTAAACATTGGTAAACATGTTCACAGTGGAAGAAAGGAAAAGAAGAACTCTGCCTCTAACCCCTATTCATTCTAGCATCCCGAGAAGAAAGGCAAGGTAGAATTCTTCCTCTAACCCCTATTCATTCTAGCATCCCGACAACCGTTCTTGAAGAAACTCCACATTCACTTGAAGAGGAGACTTCGCCCTCTTCTGAGCCACCTATGTAAGAAGATGAACCAGAAATTCCTCTCGAGATTGATGAGGTCAAGGAGATTGAACTCCCAGTTCCAAAGGTTACTTACACACCAGACTATCAAAAAGTTCTGCATATCCCTATTGCGCTCTTGAAATCTGAATTGACATCCCAGCCACCACGAAAGGTGCTTCAAACATCTGTTACTGAGGATATTCCTAAAGTCTTGTGTTTTCTGAATTATATAGAGGCGGAGAAGTGGGAGATAAGGCATCCTGCTTGTCGTTAAGAACAAGACCCCTGGTAGAGTTAAGAAGCAAGGTTCGCAGTCTCTAGAGCCAATTGAAGGTCATGAGTACCGCTTCAAAATATCTGAAGGAGTTCGTACTTGAGATCAAAAGTTATGATGAACATGAAGTAAAAATGTCGTGAATAGAAGCGAAAACTCCTCCTAACTGGATTATTTATAGCGAGCAAGCTCATCAAATGATGAGAAAATTTAATTATGAGCCCTTGTCCAATCAAACATTAAATGGAGAAGAAGCAACTGCTCCTCCGTTTGAGGTTATCGAAACCGTAGCAATTTGTCACAAGACAAAGCAAGGCCTAGGGTTCCCTTAGTGAAAATACAAAAGCAGTAAAAGCCCTAAGGCGGATACCACTTAGGAGCGATAAATATGATTCAGCAAACCAAATGAAGAATGAAATTAAGCAAGAAAAATGAGACATGAAGCATAAGGAATTTTCATTCACAAGCTCAAATTTTATAATTGCTGGTGCATGGAAAAAGAAAAAGGAAGTTAAAGAGAGGATATTTGCAAAAATGTTCAATTATCCTATTAATCTCTGCTTTGCATACTACAACAGAAGCCTTGGTGCCCTAAATACATTCCTTTAGTTTGACCAGCATTTGAATCTCCTCTCCCATCACCACAGTTTCGGACTCAATGGTGCGATTGAGTTCTGAATCATCTCTTTCTCAAGCTCAGCGAATTCCTGTCTTAATATTCTCATCTCCTATCTTACTTCAACCATCCTATTGAAGCAAGCTTGTTCCTCCCTGTTGAGATCCAGTTGATGTGCAGTCATAATGGCCTTCTTCTCAGTGCAAGAACCTATTCCCTCGTGGAAACGCGAGATCGATGCCTTCATGGATGTTAACCTCTTAGTTTCCACCTCATGGTGAAGTCTTTCTGACCGCCAGCTCTCCACCTCACTTAGGGTAGCATCAAAATGGGAAATGACTTCTGGCGCATTCCCAACAATAGTTGTCATGGCAGCAAATTCCCTGAAACGCAGTTCCCTTAAACCTTGAAGGCCTGCATGAAGCATGCCTGTAATTATACCAGAAACCCCACTAAAAATGGACCTAGATGATGCTGTTCGGATTACCACTCCTAAAGAGACTTCGGTTCCAAGGACCGGGCTTGTAAAAGTGATAACTATCAGAGCCACCAGCTCTTCCAAAAAGATGGCGAAGTCTGGAGTTTCATGCACATCAAACCCAAAGGCAGAGCTGGATTCAACCTGCCTTGATTCTTCAATACCAGCCTCGTTGCCTTGTCCTTCGTCTATGGGGGTCACCATTGTTGTCCCAGCGTCCTCCAAAGAAGTCTCCTCCCTTGGTCTCCCACCCTTGGCCATGGCATCGACAAGTTTAAGGCCTGTATTCCCCTCTTTTTTCTCACCCGCCAGAACTTCCACGTTAGTATTGGCAAGTTCAGAAGCTGCCTCTTCCCTTTGGCTTTCATTGATCACTAAGTCAGACTCAACCATGGCCCCTTTCGTCTGCTCTGCATCATCAACAGTTAACACTTCGACTACAAAAATTTCAACTCCTTCCTCTTCATGATATGTGCACTCGAGGGCAGCTGCCCCTTGATATTCCGGAGCCTCACTAACCATAGGCCCTTCCTCTTGAATCGTGGCCCCTATCTCTATCGAGGCACTAAACTCTTGAAGCAAAGCTTAGTGGCCACATCAGTATCAGATTCCCTTCTCGGAACAATACGTCCAGGGCCTTCAGCCTCGTTAGTCTCCATGGGAATGGGACTTGATTCAGGAACTACCCTCAGACTTAGGGGCACCTCCTGACTCCAAAATCATAGGAAGTTTGGCACCCCCTACGTCTTTGAGTACGTCTATAAGCTTGAGCTGGTGCACTAGTGTTGGTAGGGGTAGATCGTTTCCTTTTCTTTTCTCCTGGCAGAGGAGGAGCTCCAAAACACCCTCTTTGAGAACTGCTTACAGCTAATTTACTGTGAGGACCGCTCCTGATCAGTGCGTTCAAGTCCTAAATGGGATGCCCCTTATGACCTGGGACCTTTCGTCTCTCAATCCATTGGAAGATGGAACCCAATTTATCAAAGATGCTCTCAGTTTTCTACTTCATGGCAAGAAATTGTGGTAAAGCATCATCAACCGTTATCTCCCAAGGAAGCCCAAGAGCCTCCCAGTTTAAAGGATATCTCAAGATAAAGACCTCGCCAAGACTAGGAGTATCCACCAATCTCCTCTGTCTAGTTTCTTGATGCCAGTTGTTGTTTTCCCCTTTCTAGAGGTTATCAGCATCCCAGTATCCTCGACTGGTAATTCTCCACCAGATTGCATAGGCCTCGGGCACCCGGACCCTTCTGCCGAAGTGAGGTAACACATACTTGCAAATCTCGATCATCTCTAACATGTGGACTAAGTGGTCCGTATGTGTCAGGAAACCAGCAACCGCAAAGAGTCCCAAGCTCTTTTGTCTTCCCCCTATTTATTCTACCATGATGCTTTTCAAAAAACACAGAGAAAGGGCGGCTCTGATCAAGCCCATGCTGACGGGTGAAGCGATGAGGTAAAACCCCCCTCTAATGCTCAAACTGAACATCAGCTCCCTGATAATTGTGGGAACACCATCTAGCTCCTTCCCCAATTCATCAATGAAAGCACGATCGGTGAAGTTTCCAACGAGGAATATAACCTGATGCATATTAGAGAAGTCATGCCCAAACAAGCTCCAAGCCTCCCCTGGGCTGTGAAATATAGCCTTTTGGCCATCAATCCTCATCAAGAAGGGGCATATCATATCTCTTGAGCCCTGGCTCCGGACATAGGTGGCAGGGAAATATGCCCCTAGCCATCCATATACATAATGGACAGGGAATGGAGTCTTAAAGTCCCTGTGGATCGCTTTTCCTCTAACAATGTCATTCCCTCCCTCCTTGCCTTTGTAAGCATTTCCACGAGATGGCCCCCAAGCCATGGTAAATATTCCACAAAACTGGTTGAGCAAGGACATACTCACACCCTCTTGCCATGTCACGGGCCACATAGAAGGTGCCTGGACGAATGTCATCTGCCCCTCCAGGGAGCACAAACTTACATAAAAATAAGGCCAAATATGCGGCCAAGAAGACACGATCATCGGTGGTCTTAGATTGATACATGGGAGGCATCACCTTTACAACTTCCTTCCCGTTTCCTTTTGAAGTACCTTGAGCACCTTCAGGGTAGTCCCCACAAAAGATCTTTACCCATTCGGTGAAGGTTACTCAAGCATTACTGGACTGGGAATGGAGCAATTGGTAGACCTCAAAAACCTTTTGAAGACTAGCAAGTGGCTCTAGCTCTCCCCAAGATGACTGCGTTCTGGGGTACGAACTCATCATACATGGCCCGATCAACAAAAGGCCCCCAATGAAATGAAGATCTAATAAGGAGATTCATGCTTCTCGATGCCCAAGAACCCACGTATTGCTAACGCCGCTCCATGTCTCGAGAAGTACCTTGACAGTATTGGAGCACCGATCCTAGTAGCTGGTCGGGCACTGAATCGCTACTAGCAAAGAAGCGCATTCAAAGAATTCATCTGTGTGACATCAATTCTTAGGTGGTCCAAGAAGAGTATCCCTTTAAACATTGGTGCTCTCCTTATACTCGAAGACCTTTGCCTGACCACATTAGTCCCTTTGTTTGCACCATTCTCTTTCCTAAGGTGGGCAAGTTCTCCCCAGAAACTATGTTCCTATGCATTCAATGAAGGAGCACCACCCCTTCTTCAATATTGACATTGCTGTTATTGTCCTCTCGAACATCAAAACGAATTGGGTCAGTAATAAAAGTGACACTGAGAGGCCACTCTTTCTTAAATACTAACTCTGTCAGCCAAATGGGCTCGCCCCTTACTAGAGTCTCACTGGTAAATTCATTAGAGCTAACCTCCCGTTGGAAGGTTCTTTATGTCAGGAATTTGGTAAGAAGACTTAGACATTATAAAGGGCTCAAGGAGTCATCCCCTAATGAAAATTGCTAAAAGCACTTGATAAGCACCAGTTGTGTCTTCTCTGGCTAAGTGCGGACTGTATTGTCAGAGGTTTATCACTGGCTTTGTTTCCAGAATCCTAGCACCGATTGCATTTACGAAGATCTAGTGCTGGCTGTGATTTCATAAGCTTTGCTCTGGCTGTGTTTTCAAGGATCCAGCTTCGGTTGCACACTCAGAGCTTAGCATCGGCTGTGTATGCTAACGCTTCGTGCCAGCTGTGTTTACCAACGCCTGCCGCCGGCTATGTTTGCCAATGCTTAGCGTTGACTGTGTTTACTAATGCCTGCCATTGGATATGTTCGCCAATGCTTAGCACCGATTGTGTTTGCCAATGTTTACCTTCGACTGTGTTCTCAAAGGACAATTGCCGCTAGGGTTCAAATCTCTGACGCATGCTACAGATTCTACAGATGGCACCTCGAGCCCTGTTATGCCGCCTGACAACCACCACAATGTCCTAGCCTCACATGTGTGAAATGATTACCGTTCACCTTCTGGCAACTGTCCAGCTTCAACAACGGTCTGTCTCCTGCACCCTTCGGATTCCCATCGGAAAACTCCCTTTCGCAGCCGGCAATCCTCTTCGACTTCCTCCTAGTCACCGGGAAACCACCTACACCCACCGAAAAACTGTTAAAAATCTCCATGAAGCCCTAAGCAGCCCAATGCTACAATTTCTACCCCTTCTTCCCTTCGTCGGAACTTTCAAAATCACAGCTGGAGTTCTCTATTTCCCTGAAAAATCCTCTGTGCTGGCTGGTAAATTCCTGCAACTCCAACTAATCCCGCCTCTTTTCTTGCTGGTGTCTCCTAGCTCAGTCGGAACCACCCTTGTTTGCCAGCGACCTCTTGTTACCCTTGCTGGAATACCCTATGTGTTTGTTGTAGCTCTCACCGGAAAACTTTTAGCTGAAATTTTCACCCCAAGTCTTTTTACCCTTCAGTGAAGCAATGAAATGGGGTTTGCCCCCTTAATATAGCTGAAGCTTTCCTCAAATTCCCTTTGCAAATTGAGAATCCCAGCCACGTCCAGGAAGGCCAAACGTCAATGGTCAGGATTGGGCCGGGCTTTGACCCGAGGCCTGGGCAAAGTTTCACCTCCGTTTATGAAATCTCATGCAACATAGACCAGGACCAGGTCGGGCTTGGGTCAGGGCCCGAACACTAACCTACACCCAACGTCGACTATGTTGTCGAAACTACCTAGTGCCGGTTGTGTTTTTAGTAACTTCAACGCCGACTGTGTTCTCAGCAACTCAGCGCTGGCTGTGTTCAAGAGCTAGCACGACTGCCCTCAATGTCGGATATGTTTTTAAACCCTAGCGTCATCCGGGTATTCAAGAAATAGTATTAGTCGACCTCATCACTAGCTGTGTTTTCAAAAGACTCAGCACCAACTAAGTGTTCAAGAAATGATCATTGCCGCATGCCCCATGCTAAAGCCGGGCGTGTCCTACTATTGCTATCCCCAATCGAGTTGCACTCTGATCGTCACCCATTATCCTCAGCGGAGTGGTATCTAGGTCGTGTGACCTAGGCCATGACTTCTCATCCCCAGTAGGAGTCATACTCGTATAACAACTCATTATCCCCAGTGGCTTTAGGGCCATTTTTACCAGTGCAACCCCAAGTGGGTCTGCCTCGCATCTAATTATCCTGTCCTCAAGGAGTTGAGTACCATTTTTCACCTATAAGGGACCCACACTTGTTCCCATTATCCCCAATGAAGTTGGTCTTTCCATCTGAACCCCTTCTTGGCCTTAACCATTTTATCCCCAAGGAGTCAGATTCTCATCTACAGATTTATTCGCCATGCAGCTTCCCCACATGGAGACCCATTCCTCAGTCCGTGATGCATGACCCTAAACTGCACAGCCTTGGTCTGTACTGCATGACCCTAAAATGCACAGCCTCGGTCTAGCTGCATGACCTTAAACTGCATGGTCCAAAATATATGACCCTAAACTATAGTACACGTCCTAGCTGCATGACGTTAAAAGACTCAGCACCATGGTCTGAACTATATGACCTTAAACTGTAGCGGAGGTCTAGTTGGACGACATTAAACTGCATGGTCCAGGCTGTAGGACTCTAAACCGCAGAGCCACGATCCAAGCTATATGACTTAAAACTATAGTTCACATGCTAACCGCATGATGTTACACTCTTAGCACAGGTCCAGCAGGTATGACCTTAAATACGCCCCACAACATACGTGCACATGTAATTTACATTCATTTTCAGACTCATCTTCCCTAACCGACCCGTTTGTGTGCGTACCATTTTCACCGTCCCCAGTGAGTCCGCCTTTCTTCATTGCCATCATTCATCAGTTCTCAGTGAGTCTCACCCATGCTCATAGAATGGCGAGCCATTCCACCATCCATATTCGCCGTTGGTTAGTGGGTCACAATCACCCACCATTCATACATCATCCATCATTCATAGGCAGCACTCGTGCCATCTCCCAAAAGTGAGTCAAAATCACCACCATATGCACTCCATGGCCTCAACAGACTACCATCCATCCCCACAACAGTCCAGCGGTATGACTTTAAACCATAATGTACGTCCTGGCTACATGACGCTAAAAGGCTTTGCATAGGTCCTGAGGGCATGACCTTCAACATGCCCTCACGAAAAAACAAGAAGAAAACATAATGGGCATGGTGTACACCTGGACAAGGGAACGCCTTGAGTAAAAATGACGGACGGGCATGGTCACGAAAGCATGAGTAAGAGAGTTCCGTGAAAATAAAAAACTTGGGCACGGTGAAAACCTGAAAGGGCACCATGAGCAAAAATCGACAAAAAAGGGGGGACATGGCTGAAAGGTCATGGGTCAAGGAGCCCAGAATAAAAGGAAGTTGGTGAAAACCGTCTCTACGGTGCCGCTTCCCTAGTCTAGGTGAAAATCCGCAAAGGACACTTGGATCAATAAGTAGGTTGATGCAGCATTGTGGTTTCAGTCTGCATTCAAGAGAAAAATCCCTGGTGTCACAATACCAGGACTAAAAAATACGAGCTTCAAGGAAATATTCTGACAGCCTGAGTCCATTTACAGGAAGGACTTGATGAGTAGAAGATTTGCCAAGAAAATAAGACAAGTGTCATGAAGAAGAGCATCATTCCCAGGAGGTTACCAACACACTCCAAAAATGTTGAGGACACCCCAAGAAAGCTATGTCAGCCATGACTTTGGTGCGGTAATCAGGATGGAGAGGTATCTTGATTGTCAGAACTGCACATCAGTCTGTAGCGGCTATACTCAAAGCTGGTCACCTCGATAAACTGGGGTACCCTACTCGCCAAGGAATAACTAGTGCACAAAGCAGACAGCACCGACAGAAGGCCCTTCAGCACACCACGAATAAAATCCTCGAAAAATGGCTCAACATCAGAGGACACAAACAAACCTAGACCAAATGGGAAAAATGCCCTTCAACATGGCACTCAATTGCCATACGGGCTTGATTCTGATGAACAAGGTCCGTACAAAATGATCGGCTATCAGAATCACAACTAGTCCCTTGAGGGTGAGGACTTCGTCAGGATCCCTGAAAAATGTATCTCCTCACCCCTAAACTCTCTACAGATGGACCTGTGAACAATGCATCCCAATGTCTGAGCATCCTAGTTGCAGCATTGCGTGAATCTCCTCGTCATTAATGTGGTCCTATGCTTAGGAAGTAAGAAGTAATAAAGCCGAACGAAATTTTTTGAATGTTGTCCTTTTTGCTTCCTTCGAAGCACAACAATCAGTGGGGCAAGCTATTTCAACACATTTTTTAGCACCTTGGTCCTTGATGCGGAATAAAGAGGAAGTCGATCAATAAAGCCTGATAAAACAGTGGAAATTTTGACAATTTCATAATAACCCCAAAACTATTCAAGATCTTTATAAGCAATCCAAAAGGCCACCTGCCAAGCTTCGTCGCATTCCGACTTGTCTAAGGCAGTGAACACAGAAACAATTTCAGAAAAATTAGCCTCTAGCACCCTAAAACGGACCTTGTAACTGGAACTACATTTTCGATGCATCAAATTGCTATGAAACCACCGTCATTTGATCCAGCACGGTCGAGAAGCCCTAGGGGTCAAGTTTTGGCTTAAATCGGACACTCCAGGACAAAGTTATGGGGAAAACATTGAAACAGGACGAGACACAATCTCTTACCATGTGGCTACCCTGCACTAAAACACAAGTAAAGGTGACTGCTTTGACAGTCATGGGCAGTGACTTTCAGGGCCATATCTCACCCGTCCCGAGTTTGATCGTGCTGAAATTTTGTGAGTGTGTTTGTCTCATTAAGATGAGCATTTTGATATGTAGTACCCCCTAACGACGCTCGAGTAGGGAGAAAAACTAGAGAGAAGTTGTTACAGAAAATTCAGCAATGACATGCCTCACTCGAGCAGCCAAATCACAACTCTCACGTATCGGATCGATGCGAAACCAGTTTCACCATGTGCATAAGGTCCAGGGATACCATTGGTCCAAACCCCATACATGATGAACAATTAGATTTTGCACACAAAGGCATCGAAGTGACTGTAAATTTTGACAGCCATTTTTAGACTCCAGCCAAAACCCAAAAGTTGAGAAATCTTCGTTCAGGCCATAAATCGTGTCCCGTTTGTTGCCACACGATCGTGGCGATATGCTCAATGCACTACAGCGAAGAAATCACGAAAAATCATCAAGGAACAAGTGCACTATCGATTCAAAGTTTTCAAGATTCATGCAAATTTCCAGTCTCATGATCGTGGCTTAAAAAAGCGATTCATGGCTTGAAGTTGGTATCAGATTGATCGCCATGTCGAGCCCTAAAAGAAAACAATCATCTTTCAATCAAATAGGCATCAGAGTAACCCCTATTAGTCATGAAATATCATGCAAGTTCTACGACAGCAGTAGGGACTACTTTGGAATTCCATCTATCGTTAGGCAGGGGCAAAACAGTCATTTTGTACCTTATTTTCTTTAATTTTTTTTAATTCAGTTAAATTGTAATTATCATCAATTTAGGTAGTTTTTGGGTATCCACTCATGTTTTGGGTCCAATTCTATATAAACATGCAAAGCCTAATTATAAAGGACCTTTGGTTCATTCTTCAATCATTCAATAAAGATTTCAATTCTTGCTTGAGTTCGTGGGTGCGTCTTAGAGAGAGAGAGAGGATAGAGAAGAAAAGGGACGGTACCCCTCGATAAGGTAATTTTCTCTCTCCTCTTTCTCTCTCATCTCTATCTCTCTCTTTCTCTTCTTTTCTCTCCTCCTCTTTCTCTCTCATCTCTATCTCTCTTTCTCTCTCCTCTTTTCTCTTTAATTTTCTCTCTCTTCTTTATCTCTCTCTTTATCTCTTCTCTTTTTCTCTCTTCTTTTCATTATCGTCCCTCCCCTTCTCTTTCTTGCTTTTATCTTTCTCTCTCCTCCTCCTCTAGGCTATCACGTCTCTCTTTCTCTGCTCTTCTTTGTTTTCTCTATTCACCCATGGGGGACCTCTTGTCGGGTGTGATGTCTTCCTATTTTTGAGACACAAACAGTGAGCCAAGCCTTAACCTGGATGGCGGGCGGGGCCTATGTCAAACCTCTTTTATCTCTCTTGTGTCCCAAATGGTGAAGTCCATTGGCATCTGTGCTCTAACTCTTTCTTCTTCTTTTAACACAGCCAACGAAGGCTTAGCATCGCCTGTGTCTTCTTTCACTTCTTCTAACGTAACCAGTGAAGGTTTAGCCCCACCAGTGTCTTCTATTTCCTCCTCTTCCACCACTGCCGATGAAGGCTCAGTGTCGTCTATGTCTTCTCTTTCTTCATCTTCTAACATTGTCGGTGAAGGCTCAATGCCGCCTATGTCTTCTCTCCCCTTCCTTATATCAAAGTCGGTAGAAACGCATCATCGCCTATGTCTTTTATTTCTTATCCCTATTTGTCACAGCTGATGGGGACACAACGTCGTTTAAGTTTTCTCTCTCCTTCTCTCACTATCATCTAAGTCTGTCTTTACCTTTTCTTTTCCTTCTATCCTCTCTCACGCTCTTCTTCTCCTTTCCTTCTCTTTCTCCCCTTCTTTCTATTCTCTTCTTCTTCTCTTTGCCATCTTCTTTTCTATCTCTCCCTGATATCTATTCTTTCTTTTATTCTTTCGTTTGATTAAGAGGGGTCAAGACTAGCGTTCCATGGTAGTCCTATCGTTTAGCCGTAATATCGTTGAGCCAGTCAGAATTATTGTGCCCACTTTATTACCAAGACAGACTGGCCATTGTGTCTAGCTAGTCGATATTGGTACTGCTGTCTAGTAGTAATTCTGCTGAGCCGGTCTAAGTTACTGAGCCCCTTTTACTACCATGCCAGGTCAATTACTTACTAAGTTAGTCATTGCGTTTCTTCTCTCATTCTTCTCTTCCTTTTTTGAATGTGCATGTCTATGTATGTTCACTCAAAGGCAAGGTGGGGTCCCTTGACCCACTTGTCTTGTATCATTTGTCAAGTGTGTGATTCCAGAAACTGGAGAATACAGACCAAGGGATGTGATTCTGAACTAGTTCTACAATGAGGGCCTTTCTTCGTGATCTAAGAGAGCGCTCACATGAGCCAACCCGAGTAATTCCCAAACCCACCTTAAATTCCTCTCTCATCGGTTGGTCTACCTGTCCTTATTTTTTAGCAAGATTCCCGAGAGAGCGATCTCAAGTCCTGGGTTCCCTTGAAACTCGAGACGTGTACCCCTCGATCATCTAGATCTGAAGGGTGAGATCGAGGCACCTAACCAGTTCTCCAAGAAGATAAAAAGGTCAGACCTCCTAGAAGAGACCAGAGAGGGCCACCCTTGTCTTAAGCAAATGCACATTCATATGAGAAGGCGATGAACTGCAAGGTTCGATGAAAGATAGAAAAGAGAAGAGAGCTTGACGTAGGGGTGAGACTAGCATGACATCCAGATAGTACCAACTCGAAGTGGTAGCAAGACAGGCATGGTTCTCAGGATCAGCACAGCAGTAATACTACTCAAAACTGAGGTCGGCGCGTCGATGATAGGATAGGTCGACCCTCAGTCAAGTGAGAGGAGATAGAGGTGAAGAGGAAAGAACAAGATGACAAAGAGAAGGGGAAATCAGAACGTCAATAGGCATCGTGGTGGGCAATGCAAGGAGACAGCACATCCCTTGTGGAAGGTGTTAGCTCCTGATGAGGCACACGGTGATAGTTCTCCTAAGTCGGACGGCGACAGGCGCGAGGTGCTGGGACAATGGCGATGAGCATTGGGCATGTAGAGGAGGCGCGTGGACGGCGATAGGTATTGCAAAAGCTATGATAGGTATCAATGTCTACACTAGACGTGCAACAGGGAGAGACCCCTGCAGGTGGCAACAAACCTTACCGTCTGGGTTCTTCACCAAGACGTCAACGCTACATCTATGGGTGGCGATGGGCAGTGCCATCTACATACCTCACTTGAAGGAAGAAACAGATGAGTAGAAGGGGAAGGAGATTCACGCATGGCGCTGCCATAGCCTTGTGCACCCTGTGAGACCAAGGGAGAGACATGCACGGCACTGCCACTGCAGTGCATCACCCTTGAGAGAAACTCAGACGAAGAAGAAGGAGAAGAGAGGGGAGAAGAGAGAGAGAAGATGCAAAGAAAAAGAAGAGAGGGAAAGCTTACCTCAAACCTAAGGGTACCAGTCAAAAGTTTCTCTCACCTCACTCCCTCTCTCAAGCATGATGCAACAATGGTAAGAAAGAGAAACTTGTATTTAGTAAAAACTCTCTCTTGTGTGTGTATGCCTCTGTCTCTTCTTTTTTGTTTCGACGTATAATGATGGTACGTATATATAGAAGTGTGCCCCAAACATGGGTGGATGATCAAAAGTAACCCTAATTACTGGAAATTAAGATTAAATTGAATTAAGAGAAATTAGAAAATAGGGTGAAAAATGACAGATTTGGTCCTTCTTAACAAGTTCTGGATTCCATAACAGTCCTGTGTTGTTCTAGGACTTGCGTGATCTTGCATGGCTGATCCGAGGTCGTTCTGATGCCTAGAGGATCGTAAGATAATTGTTTTCTTATAGGGCTCAGCATGACGATCGAAGTTGGTATCGATTTGATACCAACTTCGATCCATGGATCGTTTTTTTAGTGCACGATCATGTGGCTTAAAATTGTAGTAGATCTTGAAACTTTGGATTGATAGTGTGTTTGTTCCTTGATGTTTTTCTTTGTTTTCTTTGCTGAATAACACTGAGCATGCCATTACGATCATGGGTCACCAAACACAGCTCGATTCTGTGGCCAAACGACGATTTGGCAAGTTTGGAATTTTGACCGGAATCAAGGATTCTGGCCACCAAATTTACAATTTTTTCATTAAATTCGTGTGCAGAATCTAACCATTAATCATGTATGGAGATTGGGTTAGAGATGGCCCGAGACCTTACGCCCGCAACAAAATTGGTCTCACATCGATCGGGCTCGTGAGAGACATGATTTGGCCACTCGTTCGAGGCACAACACTATTGAATTTTTTGCACTTTCTTAACGGATGAGCAACTTTTCTCTAGCTTTTCTTCATGCTCGAGTATCGTCACGAGGCGTGACACATATCGAATCGCTCGTCTTGACTAGAAGAACGTGCCCACTAAATTTGAAGGCGATCCTACTTAGGACGAGTGAGATATGAGTGTCAAAAGTCTTTGGTCGTGACTGTCCCTTCAATGGTGTAGTGTTATAGGGTGGCTGCACGGGAATAGCGTGCGGCTTATCCTGTTTCACACTTTCATCTATAACGTCTTCCAGAAATGTCCGTTTGAGCTGAAACTTGACCTCTGAAGTTTTTAATAGTTTCGGATCCAATGGTGGTGGTCCCACGGCAATTTGAGATGCTGAAAATGTAGCTCTAGACATAGGGGTGTGTTTCAGGGTGCTAGAGGTTGATTCTGCCAGAACTGTTTCTCAATCTGCACTGCCTTAGACATGTTGGAATGCACCAAAACATGGCAGGAGATTCTTGAGAGATCTCATGAAGATCTTGACCAGTTTTTGGGTTGTTCTGAGACTATTTGAAATTCCACTACTTGCTAGGCCTTTATTGAGTGGGGGGCCCCATGTTGATGAAAATACCTTCTAACAGCATGCCCCACCGAATGTTGTGCTTCAAGAGAATCGAGAAGTATGATAATTCGTGAAGTTTGAGGGATCTTTGTCAAAGTCCACATCCTCAAGAGACTATCTGTGGTTGTGGAGCATGAGGCCTTTGTCTAGACCTCCTCATACACAACCAAGCCTTTCTGAAGGTCAAATGCTACAAACCATCTATCGATGTTGTTTGCTACTACGCTATGTTTGATTTTGATTCTCAAGTTCTATCCTGTTGGTCTCGTCTAGCGGGTCCAATCGTGGGCTTCTGACCCAACCCGAAAGTCTGGTCCCATGTAGGCTAGGGGGGTTGGCGAAAACTACCTTGAAGCTTGTGGCAAGTTATACCCAGACTTCATTAGTTTCTTGCCTTCGCTATGGCTCTTAGAATTTTTGGAGGGATCTTTTAGTGATCATCCTCACCCTCAAGGACTCTTGTTGTTTGTTGAACTGGGGAGATCTTATGCGGCTCTCACTCCCTGATGAGTCATAAAAACTGGGGAGATCTTATACAACTATCACTCCTTGATGAGCCATGAAACAGGGGAGATTTTATGAGGCTCTCACTCCCTTATGAGCCATGAAACTGGGGAGATTTTATGAGGCTCTCACTCCCTGATGAGCCACGAAATCTGGGAGATCTTATGTGCTCTCACTCCCTGATGAGCCATGAAGCCGGGGATATTTTATGAGGCTCTTAGTCCTTGATGAGCCATGAAATCGTGGAGATCTTATGAGGCTCTCACTCCCTAATGAGCCATAAAATTGGTGAGATCTTATGTCCTCTCCCTCCCTGATAAGCCATGAAACAGGGGAGTCGGCTGAGGCTGTGGAAATTCGTCAACTTGCTTTGTCGGTCCAAGCACCCTTTTGCGGGTTTTCACTTGAACATGGGAAGTGGCACCGTGAGGACGGTTTTCACTAACTTCTGTTATTTTTGTGCTTATTTACCCATGACTTTGTTGTCATGTACACCCTTTACATTCATTTTTTCTCACGGTGCTCTTTTACTATGGAACTCTTTTACTCATGGTTTCGTGACCATGCCTGTTCATCATTTTTACTCCAGGTGTTCTTTTGTCCAAGTGTACACCATGCCTGTTTTTTTTTAGAAGGCGTGTTTTAGGGTCGTACCTTCGAGACCTATGCGAAGCCTTTTAAAGTCATGCGGCTAGGACACGCACTATAGTTTAGGGTCATACAGCTAGACCGTAGCAGTAAGGAATGACAGTCTGTAGAGGCCACAGAGTGATTCTGGTGATGACTTTGACTCACTTGAGAGGATGGCATGAAGTTGGCGGTGGAGATTTTATTAGATGGTAGGTGAAAGGTGGTGACCCTCTAGCTGACGGCGAATATGGGTGCCAAGATGGCTTGCCATTTGGTGAGCATGGGTAAGACTCGCTGGGGGATGATGAAAGACGGTTACGGTGGCCCGTGCAGATGAATGGGCCAGGTAGGGAAGACGCGCGTGGAGATGCACATAAAGGATGTGTGCGCCTCAGTAGGCTCGCTGGGGAGAAGAAGAGGGTACGTGCACACAAATGGGTCGGTTAGGGAAAGAATGCACAAAAATGCACATGAAAGGGGTGTGCGGTTAACGAGGGCATCTTTAAGGTCGTGCCTCCAACACCTGGGCAAAGTAGTTTAATGACATGCGATTAGGACGTGCACTATGGTTTGAGGTCATATAGCATGTGCACTCTGATTGAAGGTCATATAGCTTGGACTGTGGTTAGGCAGTTTCAGGTCATGCATACAGGACCATGCAGTTTAAAGTTGTGTAACTAGACCTCCGCTATAGTTTAAGGTCATATAGTTTGGACCATGGCTATGTAGTTTAGGGTCATGCAGCATGGCCCGAATACGAATTGCCATGGTAATAGGGTTGCATGGGGTGTAGGTATGTGGATAGCAATCTGACTCCCTGGGGAGAAGATAGTTAAGGCTATACACATGCGAAGAGATGTCGATGAAGGTGGTGACCCTACGAGGAGTAGTAAACGGGGGAGGCTTCACTGGAGATTAAAAGGGTCTGTGTGACTCCACGGGGATAATGAATATTGGTGTGCATGGGACTCTGACAAGCCAAAGCATAGATGAACCCCACCATGGGTTTAAGGGGTAAGATTGACCTTAACTCTCTATAATGTTCTGAGTACGACCCTGGTATACATCTAACTCTGCTGAGGGTCTAATTGGAGTTATGCCCATGGACTATTTGTCACACTATGCATTACAGTTCTAGGGTCTTATAGCTCAGACCATGGCTATGCAATTTAAAGTCCTACAGCTGACCATGCAGTTGTGGTCGTGAAACTAGACCTCTGCTACAATTTAGGTTCGGATAGTTTGGACTATGGTGTTAAGCCTTTTATCATCATTCGGTCAGGACACACACTATGGTATAAGGTCACACATCCGGACCATGGTCGTAAGTTTAAAGTCATGTGACAAGGACTTTGCAGTTTAAAGTCGTGCAACTAGATCTCTGCTATAGTTTAAGGTCATATAGTTTGGACCATGGTTGTATAGTTTTGAGTCATGCGACAAGGACTTTGCAGTTTAAGGTTGTTACCTCCGCTATAGTTTAAGGTTATACAGTTCGGATCGTGGTCGTACAGTGTAGGGCATGTAGCATGCACCATGGCAGTGCGGTGTAAGATAATGCAGCGCGGACTGTGGCAATGTAGTTTAAAGTCATGTAGCACGGACCATGGAAGTGCAGTTTAAGGTCATGAAGCGCGAATGGTGGCATTGCAGGTTAAAGTCATGTAGCACGGACTGTGGTGGTAGTGGTGAGGGGATGTGACTCCATGGGGGAATAGAGTTATCACCGGAGACTGGGCTCCTTGAGGAGTGAGATTGTGATGCAGGGAATGAAATTCCTAAGGATGAGAGATGATGGTTTAAACGGGAGTGGCATGGCCTGTGCGTGACACTAAGTATGGAGTGGCACATTCATCAATAAGCCTAGGTGATGCATTAAGTCCCTTGTTTAAGCATGTGGGAGTAGCCCTTGACGTTTTGTGCAGCGGTGATCTTTAGACGAGATGTGCGACGATGAAACCTGAACGAGATGCACGGCGACGACCTCTGAAAGAGATGCACGACGATAATCTCTGGAAGAGATGTGTGACGATAGTCTCTCGTCAAGGTTCTCGATAAAAGTCTTGATGGGGCGCACGGTACTAGCCTTCGGATGAGGCACGCGACGCAAGTCTTAATGAGGTGCATGACGATGATGCTTCGGGTCTCGAGCCTGGCCCGCCCCGGTCTGGTCTTATTGCCACTAAGAGCTGGGGATTAGAGTGTCATTTGGAGTTTGTCGGTGGCAGTCTTCGGTATTGCGGGGTATAAAAAGGGAAGAAACCCTAGTTTACTATTTTATCGAAGGGTAAAACAGTAGACATTTTTTTTAGAGAGAGAGAGAGAGAGCCAAAGCTTCTTGGCACAAGTTTTCCATCGAGCACTTCCCAATCAAAATTTGCAGAGACAAGTCCTTATGGATATTTTCTAACAAGATTAAGGAGGTGTGAAGCTTCGCAGCAAGATTGCGAAGAGTTTTCAGCAAGTTTCAAGGCTTTCTGAGCAAGGAAGAGGGTCTCTAGGGGCCTTAGCATAATTTGCAGAGGTGCCCTGCCAGGTTCTAGTGCTGCTCCAGCCGTTCAGCTCTCTGGTTGTTGGAGGAGAAAGAGAAGGGGTTGCATTGAGCTCACCGAAAACTTAGCAGAATTTCGTTGTGCTTTGGTGAACTACTGAAGTCGGAAACTAGGGAGAAAGGCAATCCATAGGGTCGCAGGGACTTAAGGGAGCTTTTTCTAAGGACTTCTGGCGGTTTTTGTTAACTCCACCAATGAGCAGAAGGTGGGAAGGATTTTCCTAGTGGGCTGGAGTGAATTCCCGATGACGAGAGGAAACACCGATAGGAAACCGAAGGATTGGGGGATTGTAATAGTAGCAAAGACGAAGGGTCATGGGGCAGTGAACGGTCACCCTCCGCACGCACAGCAACAGGCCACGCCGCAAGTGTCAGGCGGTGTGTTTGGATTTCAAGGGTCGCATGTGCAGCGCGTGCTGACAGCTAGAGCGAGGCATTAATACGCATTGGTTCGTAGGACGTCGATTGTCCTTGTCTGATAGCAACATGGCAATTCCCTCCTGGTGGCGATAGTCTTGCCTTTGACTTTCGGATGGCGATTCCATCTCAGTGGGCAGACAGCAATAGTCCCGCCCTAGTGATCATAGTTTCTTCATGGCCTTTTATCGTCTTCATTTTTGTTCCAATGGCCGAGTCTTCGGGGGCCATTCCAGATGTGAAGAACCTCCCACGAGAAGGGGAGCTTGGCACTGACATTTTCACCGGTGAGACCTGGGTGAGAGGTGAACCAATATTGCTCACCA
The DNA here is from genome assembly GCF_000471905.2 of Amborella trichopoda. Next base: position 244,469 of record NW_006499677.1, on the reverse strand, counting down.
AGGCTTTATGTGAATCCAGGTGACCTCTGAGCGTCACCTTTGTGAGTGCACGAGGGAAGTTAATGATGAAGCCATAAGCATAGAGGAAGGGGTAGGCCTTCTGCATTGTCTGCACCGAAACGTAGCCTCTAAAGCGAACTTGCCGACCCTAAACAAGTGAATGGTGGAAACCCCGGGCATGCAATGGTCCTCTTCTAGTCTGTGGGTTCAAGGGGAGCACCAGTATCTAAGGAGTTAATCCTCTTGGACCCTGAATTATTGTGGGACATGAGGAATATTTTGAGACTGGTTTCTTTACCGACTGCCCTCCAGTTCTCGGTGGGCTACTGTGACCATTGTTCAAACATGGTCAAAGTGTTGTTGGAGACATGGAGCCATGCTAGCAACACATGGCTGCTTGGTCATGGAGAGACAGGGCCTTTGCTGATGGACCTGCACTTCATCGGCGGGCTGCCGCTCCTTGGTGCCATGTATGACAATTTAATTCCCCCAAACTCAGTCATTTTCGGAGGGGAAAAGGTAGGTAAAGAGGCTCCACTGGCTGGGTTTCGTGAGTTGTTCGAGATCTACTAACAACTCTATGATGAGCCCAAGAAGGGGGGAGTTACCTTCACCAAGTGGGTAGCTTTCTTTTATGGTGACTATATGGATGACGATGGTCCATCGCAGAGAAAAGGGGGGGAGGAAACTCCACTTTTTCGAGCTGTGGAAGAAGAATGGACATGTCTTCTTGGTGGCTCACTTGGCACTTTTCTTATGCAAATTTGCCTTATCGGGAGGGTCAGAAGTCATTCGCCCTAGCACCTTTAATGTGCCCTATGACATGGCATGGGGGAGGGAATGCACGTTTGCATAGTCCATACTGTGTAGCATTAATTCTAGCCTGGGTGCCTTTTCTAAGGGGAGACCATACCAGAGGACGACGGGGGGAAAAATTGCATAGTAGAGGGTGAGGCCTTCCCGACGGATTTCACGACCACTTTCCTGGTTCATTACGTGTACGGCTGGCTTGGAGCTTACTTTTGGGACACGTACCTCAGAACTAAGGAGTTAGAGGACAGCATGTGTCAATTTTTGCTAAAGATAGCCAAGCAGAAGGCAATTTTCCATCCCCCCTGCCATGTGCGTAACTTGTTTTTTAACGACCACCTCCACATGACCCAGGTGGCGTTTCTGGTTGGAAGCCTCATAGACCACATGTAATTCGACGAGCAGCATCATCACTTGCCACCAGCCGGAAAGAATTGATTTACATGCCAAATGTCAGAGTCGACATTCTTGCCTATCGCAATGTCCATGGTGCGAAGCTTGAGGGCTACTTTACTCACCGGTTCGCTCAGCAGCATGGGCTAGATCAGGGGTTCCCGTTCTCTGTGCCCTTTGAGAAGCAGCATAGCAAGGCATCCCTTTGGAAGAAGGATGAATTGGGAACCCGTCGGGGAGACTTTGCACTTGAGGCGTGTTTGCATTACATGGGCCACATGCTTGGAGGCCACCAAGGTCAACAAGTACGTGCTGCCCCATTTTGGCAGAATGACACGGGTGACAAAAGCCCACAATCACCATTGGAGAATTACGAACAAGGGGGCCACGGGCCACCCCAAGAAAATTGAGGGTGGCAGCTGGAACCTAGACACCCGGCAGTGAAAATTGGCTAAGACCCCTCCCCTAGAAGAAATATTTTCCCTAGGCTTTCGTTATGACGGACGCACACTTGAGAGGCCTCACCAACTTACCGTGGACAAGTTTTTTCCACAGTTTCTTTGTTTAGAGAAGAAGACAGAGAGTATTTTGGACTACTTCTCTGAGATCTTCAAATGGAAGGAGGGCCGTAAGGTCCAGGGGTATGAAGGGCATCCGGTCTAGGACTTAAATGAGCTGATAGGGAGTGGCCCTCATAGAAAATTACCTGCTAGTTCTTCCAAGTCTAGGACATCAAAGTCTGTTGTGCCTGACCAATTGAAAGGGAAAAAGAGAAAGCTAGTTGTTGCTCCCGAGATGGCAAAGAAGAAGAGGTAGGATGGTGTGTCTGAGCCTATGGAAGGAAAAAAGAAAAAGCAAGCTGCTGATCCCTAGCCAGAGTAGGAGAAAAACCAGGTTGTTGCACCTGAGCCGATGAGGGGAAAGAAGAAGAAGAATCAGGCTGCTGAGCCTGAGCTGGCCAAGGGAAAGAAAGAAAAGCAGACTGCCCCAGCAATTCCTCATGCTCCAGCCAAGAAGGCAACCAGGGCCTTTGTGGGAAAAGGGCGCAGGATCCCAGTGGTTCATGAGTCAGAAGATGGCTCCTTGCCCTCGACTTCTTTGGAGGGCTGTGCATCTCTTGATATTTCCCCATCGCCCTCTGCTCTTGCGACTTCACCTTGTTCTTCACCCGAATCTTCTCCTTGCTCTTCAGAGACTTGAGCCAATGCCTCAGAGCCTACTGCCCTGATTTAAATTTCTTCAGATCGAGAAGTGAAATGGGAGGGCTATAGGGCTGCTCTTGATGCGGCAGCGTAGGTGGAGAGGGCCCCAAGAGTGCTGATGATTGTTGAGCCTACCGAGGAAAGGAAAATCTTGCTAGAGCTTGTGATAATAGAAGGTGTCGGGGCCCCAGGAACTAAAGAGGGGCCATCCGAGCAGCAAGAGGTGGCTGCCTCGAGTGATGCATCTGCAGGGAGTGCAGAAGTAGGATGCCTTGAGGGACTAGGCTTGGAGGGTCCGGAGGCAGCACCAATGAATGTAGAGGAGGCATGCACTACAGGGGAGCCTATTGCTGAAATAATCGCGGTGAAAGACACGGGTGAAGAAAGAGAGGGAGAGGGTGTCAAGCCTCCTGAGGTGGGCACTGTCCGAGAAGAGGGACCAAGGGGAGAGGTCGCTGCCCTAGAGGAGGGAGCTGTTGTGGTGTATCATGAGACTGAGGTAGCAGCTTCAGTTGAAGGGGCCAGTCTTGCCTTGGCAGTGGTTGCGGTGCCTGTAGAGGATGAGGCGATGGTGCTTGGGTGTGAAGGGATCGAGCCTTGTGTGGTCATGACCGGGGGCCAGAGCGAGGGAGCCGTTGTCGAGGTGCCAGAGCAGCATGAGGTTGCTCCTGAATTCGAGGAACCTGAGGCTCTTACTGCAGTCGGGATTCCTCTTGCTGTGGTTGCTCCTGCTGCATTGCCCAGGCAGAGGAATGCTGAGCGTCTTCTTTGAGATGTTGTGGGCGAGTTTCCAAAAGCTGAAAGAGCTGCCCCTTGAAGAGATTAGCACAACGCTTTTGCGGTTGAGGGGGATCGCTGTAGGAAATGTGTCTGAGACACTCCCTTACTTTGATAGCCTTGCTAACAAGCTAAAGGGACGGAGAATGGAGGCTCTATAGGCTGAGAAGGCTGCTACGCGACTGGAGGATTTGAAGCTGGAGTGGTTGGAGAATTCCCTCTGACAGGGCCTAGAGATGGTTGATGCCCAGGTGGGGGAAATAGATGTTACCGCCTCCCAGAGGTCTGCCTTTGCCGAGAAAGCCACAATGCATCACGACGAGTTACAGGCCCTGAAGGTGAAAATCACTAAATGGGCACGAGCGCTTGAGGAGTTGGAGAAGGAGACAGCAGCCTGGGAAGCCATGGATAAGTAGTTAGGCCTGAAGTTACTGGACCTTGAGAGTTCCTTAAGGGAGCAATTGGCTTTAGTGGACCATGAAGCCAACATGGAGGCCGGATTGAGGGTCGACATTGAGCAAGTGAAGGCTTCAACCAAAGAGTGTAGAGGGAGGGTCAATGAGACTATTGACTGCTTTTGATGGTGACTCCTTTCCATTTTTTTTTTTGTAAAGAGAAGACACTCGTAATATTTTTTTCTTGGTGAATGAAATGACCCTTTTCTATTCCCTATGCATGACATGTCTTTTGTTCCCTCTTTTTCTTCTTCATTTCAATGCTTTTGCCCTTTCATGGTTTGAGTTGAGAAAGAGTAGCCCACTCCTTGCTTCATCTTGTGGTAGCCTGTTGTGACTTCAATGACCTCAAATGGGGGAGCAGTTGCTACCTCACCCCTTAGTGTTTGATTAGAGAGGGGCTCATAATTCAAGATCCTCATGCTTTGATGAGCATGCGTGCTGTAAATGCTCTAATCTGGGGATTTGATTCGAGGTGCATTAGTCTTGAGCTCGTCGTAAATCTTAGTCTCACGAAAAAACCCCTTTAAATGCTTTGAAGTGATGTGCATGATCTCCAATTGGCTTTAGAGATTACGAACCTCGCTTCTCAGCTCTACCATGGGGTCTTGTTCCTGAGAGCCAAAGGGATGACTCTTGTCTACCTGTATTTCTTCAACAATCCCTTAGAAGTGTAGGATCCTCTTTTGGCTGCTGGTGCTCCCTTCATACAAGGAGGCCGGAACTTGGAGTACCTTCCTTGGTGGTTGGCATACCAGTTCTGCTTCTAGAAGAACGATGGGGACATGCATGACCATTTGCTAGTCCGATGTATAGGTTACCCTTGGCGATAGAAGGTTTACCTCCAATGCTTCCACAGGCTCAGGGGCTACTTCTGACTCATTGTTTTACTCTGGCAAATTAGAAGTAGAGGGAGAAGCTTCATCTTCGGGAGAGGATACCATGACCTTGGAGAGGTGAATGGGGGTCAAAGGGAGAATCTTTCCTTGTCTTTCCTCTTCTTGGAACATATCTGTGATCATTCGCCCCATATCCTTAACGTCATCATGAGACGAACGTTCTGTCTCTCTCACAGACGTCCAATCATCATCATTTAGCTTTTCTGATGCTGGAAGGTTTGTGAAATAGTACTTGGCATCGGCGTAGTGAGTTTCAACTACGGGGAATGGTCTTTTGTCAGCACAGACCATGTGTTGCCATCCATCTGGGCTGTACGTGAAACATTGGTGGAGCATGGAAGGAACCATCCCCTGATAGTGAAGCCAAGGACGACCAAGCAGGACGTTGTAAGAGGTATCGGTGTCAATTATGTGGAACTGAGCGTAATCGTTGAGATCACCGATCTTGCGGAGAAGGCGCACTGTGTCGGCTTGCGTTTCTCTTGACTAATTAAATCCTTGTACAGTGATGTGGTTAGGAGTGAGGTCATCAAACCCTAATTCCAGTCGGGTGAGAATCCTTCTTGGGATCAGGTTAACTGCTGACCTTCGTCCAGCATGATCTGATTGAGAGGGTAGGCGTGCAGTTCACCATTCATGAAGAGGGGGCGAATGTGGAATTTACCTCCCAACTGAATGTCATCTTCAAAAAAGGAGATTGCCAGGCACCCACTTAGAATGACTGAGTCAACCTTAATAAGTTCCGCCTCAGTCTCGTACACGTCTGGATTAGAAAGAGCTTTGGACAAGAGCTATACAATAGTCCTTAGATAGCAGAAGGCATCATAGATACTTAAAAGGGCTAGAATCTTTCTCAAGTGCCCAATTACATTGTATTTTACTTTATCCTCATTCGTCTTCTGTGTTCCTGATCCAGTCACTGGTGAAAGTGGTAGGGTAGGCTTAGGAATAGGCTTTGGTTGAGTTCTGGTTTGTGACACTGGCTGACTTTATTCAGCCGGTGCGGTTTGGGTTGATGGGACAGTAATAGGAATTTGTACTGGGGATGTAGGGGTTTGAGGTTTAGGCTTATGGAAAAGTGAAGGATCAAGAAATTTGAGGATCTTGATCTTTTAAGGTGTGAGTTGTAGATTCTTTCCCGATCTTAAGTTCACTTGCCCCATGCTAGCTGGTACTTTCGAGATCTGCACCATGTGGGAGTCTTCTTTAGAAGAGGAGGTCGAGGATGACTCGGCTTTGGCCTGAGCTACCAGGGCATCGGCGGCTGTCAAGAATCTTGCCGCCTGAGCCAGCATATCTTTGAGGTGCTCTTGCTGCGACATGGTGAGACTGGTGCGTAGCAGTACCTGTAGAAGGAATAGAGGAGGGGGAAGGAGAAGAAGAGTTAGAACATTCCGGGCAGCTTTTTACGTCATTACCGGAATTGGACGTTTGCAGGGGGTATTTAAGGCCATGCCTCGGCTTTGGCCATTGTGGGGTGTTTTTAACGTCGTCACCCATTTGGCTGACTCCTGAGATATTAACATCTAAGGGCCGTCTGTCTGATTGGACGATAAGATGAAGCAAGCTGCGCCTAGGATGAAGTCCCGCAAGGTTAGCAGTGGAGGAAGGGGCCAGAGGAATTCTTCCTCGACTAGTTGCTGAGGAAGATGATCCCTTCGGCGGACTGACTTAGGTGCTCGCCGTATCCTTCAGGATCCCTGAGGGGGTGTTTAGACCACTCTATCAAGCTGGTGAGTGGCCCTAGCTTGGTAGACTACCTCGCATTTAAGAGATTTGAGCCTACTTCACCCATGGTAGACTTCTCAGGGCTAAGAGGTCCAGGGCTCTGACAAGTCTAGTGCATGCTTATGAGGGGCTTGTAGCAGAGCTTCCTCTTGATCGAGAGTGAGGGCTTGGACATGTCCTGAGAGAACATCATAGACGATGTGGCCTTGCTAGACTTTCTCCACGACTATGGCCTCGAACCCAGTGCACTCCTTGAGTTCGTGACCCCACACTTGGTAATAGGGGCATGAAAGTTTTTCTTTGCCTCGGGCAAGATGCTTATGCTGTCGGGCTGACTTTGGGGTGACAAGACCCTGCTGAAGCATTTCCTCAAAGAGGGCCTGCAGAGGGTCTTGCTCAGCCTGAGGCTCATTTGCCATGTACTGGGTGATGCTTCTGATATTTACACCACGTGACAGACTTCCTGAGAATAGAAGCTTTGCCCCCTTGATTCTCTCACTCTTTGCTCAAAGTTGGGCTCAAGGGGCCACTGGGGTTTCTTTAGTTTTGACTTCTTATGCTTCATTGCGAAGGATGAGGGCTCTAACTTGGCTTGAGCCACAAGGACATTAGCAACTATTAAGAATCCTGCTGCTTAGGCCAGCGTCTTATTCAACCACCTCCGGTGCGTCCTGCTTATGTTGGTTCTTTCAAGTTCCCTATCAAGAGCGTTAAAGTCTGGATATTTCAAGGTAGTACCTGCAGGAGACATAGAAGAGGAAGGATGAGAAGCAGGAGAAGAAGAAGGAGGAGAAGGGTCAGAAAGTGAGGGACTTTTAAGGTTGTTTCCCTCATCGGACCAATCTGGGCAGCTTTTTGCATCATCACCAGAGTTGGACGTGTGCAGGGAATCTTTTAGGTCTTTCCCTTTCTTAGACTGTTGGGGTGTGCTTTTAATGTCGTCACCCTCATTGGGCATGCTCCGAAAAGAAGATGGTTCGAGGACGTCCTTTTGATGGGATAAGGAAGGAAAGATGATCACGTCGGCGATAAAGTCCAGTAAAGTTGGCAATGGAGAAAGAGGCCTGAGAAATTCCTGTTCAACTGGCGGTTGAGCCGTCTTGTTTCTCCAGCGAGCAGCCCTTAGTGCTCGTCTTCTCTTGGTTTTCATTGGAAGCGCTTGATTTGCATTGCTAGGCTTATGAACAGCCATGGCTTGGCGAACTGCTTCTTGCCCTAAGGACTTGAGTCTACTCCGCCCATGATGGACTATCCACGGCTGAGAAGTCGAGGGTTCAGCAGGATCTGAGTCATCTTTACCCAAGTCTTGTGTTAGGAGGTTCTCTTGTACTGGTAGAGTAATGTCTTGTGAATCATTTACAGGAACCTTACAAAGGTTTTGGCATCCCTGTATTTTCTTTCCAATTATATCTTAGAAACTGGAGCATTCACTTAGGTCGTGGCCCCATATCTGAGGATATGGGCACCAATGGTCCTCAGTCCCCGGAGCAAGGCGTCAGGGTTGCCTTGCTTGTTTCTGTGTGATAAGACCTTCTTGAAGCATCATAACAAACAAGACGCGAACAAGATCAGGCGCTTCGTCTTCCTCTTAGACTGTCACTGCGTGAGAAATATCTGCTGCCCCAAATGCTTTCTTTAGCTCATCAAGTTTTATCTGACCCTTCTGAATTAGGGCCTTGATGAGGTCTTTTAGCGTGTAGCAGTCATCTATGGGATGGTTAATCCTTCAATGGTAAGCACAATAATTCGCCTAAGTATTAAGTCCAGCTTAATCAGGGAACTTGGTCTTTGGGAGCTCGATCATGTTCTGTTCCGGTAATAATCGGAGTAGTGTAGGGACCCATTCCTTTTCAAAGTGGTAGACTTTATTCATATGCCTGGTCCAATAATCATCCCCATTAAGATGCGCAGGTGGGGGTACGTGATTGTACGACTGTTGTTGTTTGCTTTCTTGAGGCCCTTTTGTTGTGTTTACCCATTTGGAGAGGTCCAAAGTTTGGGAGGGAGCTTTCTTTCGATTACTTACGGTGACAGCTGTACTGATCACTCCTTTTTGTGGGCTGCCCCTAGTTAGGTGTCTCGATCTCACCTTTCTGGTCAGGTTGACCTAATGTCGTGGCTCTGGGTTCGAGGTGGACCCGAAACCTGAGATCGTTCTCTCGAGAACCTTGTTCACAGAACAAGGACAGGTGTCCAACTAGTGAGAGAGGAATTTGGGTCGTGAGGCGGGACTTACCTCACGTGGGTCGGTGACACACTTGGGCTGGCTCGCGTGAGCGCCCTCTTAGATCACGTTGGAAATCCCCCTGGGCCATGGCTAGATTGGAATCCCCTCCCTTGACATGTTTCTCCTTTCCTACAAACACACATACACACACGTAAGGCATCCCAACAAATGGGTTTGGGACCTGACTTGTCGAAGATAAAAATAAATAAAATGGAGTGAAATGAAAAGTAAAGTGGAATGAGATGAAATGAAAAGGAAAGAGATGAATAAAATAAGATTAAATTAGAAAAATTAAACTAAATAAATTAAACTAACATGAAGTGAAGTGGGATAAATAAAATAAAATGGGTTAAAATAAAATAAAAGGGATGGAAGAAAATAAAATAAAATGAGATGATAAATGAATGAAAATAGAGCAAGGTATGATAAGATAAAAATGAGTGAAATAAATAACATCGGACAAGAGAAAATAAAATGAGTGGGTAAATTTGAATAAAAGGACGGGGAAGGATTTTAATGGAATAAAATAAAAGGAGGAGGGTAGAGGAGATGAAATGAGGTGGTTTCATAATAAAATAAAAAATAAACATTAATTGAGAGAGAAGGAGTTGGAATAGTTTCATAACATAAAAGAAGAGGAATACATAAGTTCAGAGAGAAAGAGCTTGTAGGACCTCACGTACATGAAGGTAAGTTAAAAAAAAAGGCTAGTGCTTTTGGTTTAGAGCGAGAGAGTGCTTGGACAAAGGACAGTGAAAGGAGGGGGGACGAAACTTTGACGAAAAGAAGGACAACCAAGCGTAATTAGGAAAAAGGAGGAAGTTAAAAGTATTTGTTTGTGGGTTTTGCTTGGTGGGTTTTTTTAGTGAGAGAAAGTGCAGGGAAGAAGATGGGAGCACACGAGGTTGCTGAAATTGGAGTGAAAGGAGAGCGCAAGATTGCAGAGAAGAGGGTGAAGAAAGAGAACAACCAAGCTGAGGGAGCCGGCCGTGGTGGAGGTTCGAAGCAGCTAGGCGAAAGAAAAAGGTGGCTGCCTGATTGTGGGTGATGGTAGCAGTGGGTTGTAAGTTCGTCGAGAGTGACGGAGGCTGGAGCGGCAAAGTGGCAGAAATTCGAGTAGGTAAGAAAGAGGAGGGTGGTAGTAGCTGATCTGGGGTGGTGATGACAGAAGAAGGTCGAAGAACAGGGGTGCTACTGAGGAATAAAAGGGGTGGTTAGTTGCAGGTGGTGTGTGGTGAGGAGTAGAGGGGGAGCGAAAACAGCAGCAGAGGTGGAGAGAGGGGCTAACAGCCACAGGGATGCTAGTTGGTTGTTAGATAGAGAGAGAATGTGAGAAGTACCAGGGGATGAAGAGCACGGGAGAGTGGCGGAGCTGTGGCTGCTAGTGGTTGCGCATCGCGGTGAGAAGAGGTTGATCGCACACGGCGATGGGCCTCGGTCTCGCACGGCGATGGGGGAGATGGGTTGTGCGTGGTGTTGGGGTTTATTACGCACACGGCAATAGGCAAGACGGCAATAGGCAAGACGGGTGCGCAAGACGGCGATAGGTAAGAGGTTCGCCCGGGACGGCGATAGGTAGAGGCTCCGCCGACACGATGATAGGTAGAGGTTCGCGCGAGATGGCGATAGGTAGAGGTTTGCGCAGCGATAGGTTATGTTCACGCGCAGCACGACGATGGGATTACATTCGTGCGGCGTTAGGGAAGAAGGATTTGGGGCACGGTGGTCTCACGGGACAATAGGGCGTGAGAGAGAGGGAGTCATCATCAGGGTGCATCAAGGGTGCTATGAGAGAGAGGAAGTCATCACCAGGGTGCACCAAGAAGGTTGCTGAGAGAGAGAGAGGGGGAGTACAAAAAAAAAAAATGAAAAGAGACACACATGAGAGATCGTTAGGAAAAGAAGGAGGAGGTGGACCCGAATGTCTATATGGAGGAAGTCGCCATACAAAGGTCAAATGAAAAGAAAAAAAGAAGGTTGATGGTCGTGAGAAACCAATGGGAGGAGAGAAGAGAGAGATCGTGGTCAAGAATGTCACGACCTTGCCCCCCACTAGAGTACCTTACGCGGCGATGGGCGATCGAGTGCATGTTCATGATTCAATGTAACGTTTGTCACTCAAGTAGGATTGGACTCAACGTCTTTATATTCGAAAATCGAGTAAACCATAGAAGAGAGCTAAAGCAACAAGCTTAATTAGCAGAAGAGTAGGGAAAAACTCCGCACACCAAAATTAATAACATAAAAATCTTCCAAAATGTTACATTTAGTTCCGGGCATCTAGGACCAATATTACACATATCCACCAAGAACAAAACAAAACCAGAGCCAAACAACCCCGACATAAACAAGGTTTGAGCACTTTCTTCAAGAGCACTAGCTTTGTCTTCCAACCCCAAAACACAAACTTCCAGCCTTGTACCTGCCGCTATCAATCTAGAAAGAGAGGAGAAATAATGGGATGAGCTATACAGCCCAGTAAGCAAGTCGAGTGTTATGCATCTCTGGTGGTTCTATCCACATGTGATAACAGTATGGTTTATCAATATAAAGTCATAATTTTGCATAAATGCATATCAAGTCCAGATGGTGAATATGAACATTTCATTTAAACGGCAGTCATCACTAAATCAGTGCGATCAGGGCCTTCAATTAGTGAAGTAATAAATCATTCCATCATTATAGTGTTAAACATTCCTTATAAAGGAATTCAATCACTACCCATGCACTCACGAAATCACCTACTCCCGCAGTAGAGGCCCTATCCATCAGGTTAAGTTAATCCCAATGCTTAAGACCTCTACCATCACACAAGAGGGAGAGTAATGACAAGTGGGGTATCCACTTCATAATACCCTCAACACACTCACACAATCCCCAACACGCAACCTTACCTTGTAAGGCATCAATCACATATCATTTCATAAATCTAGGGTGCGACCCTTTATCCCTATCGTTATGCAGGTTAGGGGATATGCCGACATCTCTTTCCTTACTACCGATGAGTGTCCTATTGCGTAACAAGTACTATCATAGTAGCATCCACTACTGGTAAGTGTCCCACCGTGTAGTGGCCAATATCATTATAAACAGTAGCCATTCATCATATCATCATAATAGTATCCACTACCAGTGAGTGTCCTACCGTGTAGTGGTCAATAACAATATAAGCAGTGGCCATTCATCGCATCATCATAACAGTATCCACTACTGATGAGTGTCCCACCGCGTAGCGGTCAATAACAATATAAGCAGTGGCCATTCATTCTCTCATAATAGATGAATCATATTTCATCATAACGTCCTAACATTTAGCAAAAGACATGCATTTCATAAACTATCACAGGCATTTACACATAAACTTTCTCAGTAGCATTTGACATTCATTGTAATTCATTTCATCATTATCGTACTCGTGGCCCTTTTTTCTCACAAAGTACAGTTTACACGGCATCATTCACGTATATTTATGGCATTCTCATGGAATTTTTCATATGGCATTCACTTTTATCATATATTAAGATAACTTAGCGTCGCATGGTCATACAATGATGTAGTGACAAGTAATAGTGACATGCCCCTCTTAGTGAGGGCGTAGCTCCTGATGTAGGGGGAGTTTCCGGATGCCTCAAACATGAAACCTTGAGCAAATACACATTTCTTTACAAAAACAGTGATTTTAAGAAAATTGGGTGTCATTTGATGGGTCAATAGCTTAGTAAAATGAGCCTTAGTTACTGGAAATTGCCCTACAGCAGCGCACAGTGACATGTTTGCGCATTTCGGGTCATAGCTCAAAATCTGTGGGGAGTTTTCAAACATCTCAAAACATGCAACTCAACTTTAAGTACATTCACAAACCTTTCCAATGGCGGTAATTTCAAGGTTTTTGGATACTATTAGCTAGGTCAAAAGCATTGCCCAAAGAGGGCCACAGTTGCTGGAAATAGCAGCGACTGTGAACCATGTCATGCCTCGACATTTAGGGCCATATCTTTTTATCCATGCAAAATATTATCATGACAAAAAAAGTAAACTTGGATATACACACATCCTTCATTTAGGACCGATTTGGTCCTATTTGGATGCCATTTATTCATCGAACATATAGATGCAATCACATTCATAGTTCTAGAAATTCACATTCTCAAGTTAATATACTTTTAAAAAACACTTAATATTTTTTAGTCAAGCTACACTTTAGGCTTGGAACCTTATTCGTGATCAGGAGTCTCACAGTGAGCGATTTTATGAGTTTCCATAAATAAAAAGATCAAACCCCTTTTTCCCTTTCATGCTCCGTGGTCTCGCGTGACCATTTCGCCTTCAATTCCCCACTAGCTGCCATCGTCCTCTGTCCCCAACTCTCACGAAGATTTCCCTTGCTCTTCTTTTCTTCACTTCCACCCAACTGCAACCACATCCGAGCCACCTCTCGCACCCCTTGAACTCCCACTCCTCTGCCTCTCTTCCTTTCTCACCTCCACTGCCCCACAGCGACCTCTCGCTCTCTCCCTGTCGTTTGCCACTTCCGCCTCCATTTTACCCTCTGCAGCCTGCTCTCACCCCATCACTGCCATCTTGCTGCTCCAACCTTCACCACCATCTTCTCTTCCACCTCATGCAGTCATCTTCCTTATCCTCGCCATCGTGATTTCTGCACCTCCCTCCTGCTGTAGCCTTTCGCTCTTTCTCTCTAAACAAAACCTACGAGCAAAAAGCCTCGGTCCTTCTTTTCGTTTTTTTTTCTTATCATTCTTTTCGTCATATTTTGTTCTCCCACTCCTTCATCCCATTTCGTTTGTCCCACCTTATGCCTCTTTTTCTCTCTCTTAAGTAATCTACCTTTTTTTTTATATATTTAACTTTACTCTCTTCTATTTACACAACAACCCAATAAACTCTACAACTCACTCTTTCCCTTAACCAAAACGTGTCTTTTTTTTATTACTAGTTTACTCCATCTTCTCCCACATCTCAAACTCTCTCTCTCTTTTAAATTCATTTTGTTTTTATTTATTTTAAAACTATCCCATTCTATTTCTTCAACCCCTTCCTTTTCACTTTATTCCATGTTACTGCTTCCTTTTATTTCAATCCATTTGCTTCACTTTATTTCATGCCATTTTATTCTATTCATTTTGCCTCACTCACTTTTGTCCTACCATACCTTACTCCTACTCTATTTATTTATTTTATTTTATTCACCTCATCTTATTTTATTTTCTTCCATTCCTTTCATTTTATTTTACTCTACTTAATTTTATTTATTTTACTTCACTTGATTCTATTTTAATCCTAGTTCTATTTTCTAATTTTATTTTAATTCATCTCTTTTATTTTCATTTCACTTCATTTTCCATCATTCTTACTTCACCATCGCTTTTATTTCACTTTCATCTCTTTTGAAAGACCTTGCGTGAGTCAAGCTAGTCTTCACCTCTCCTTGTTCTCTTCCTTGTTTGTTTGACCAGAGGGCAGGCTAAGCCTTGAGCTGTCGTGTTAGTATTGTCGTCAAGCAGTATTGCCGTCAGTTACCGTGCCCGTCTTGCTGCCACGACGGACTAGCCATCGTGTCAGGCTAGTCGGTGTTGGTTCTGTCGTTGAGTAGTATTACCGTTGTGCCTATTTGAGTTACCGTGGCTGTCTTGCTGCCACACAAAATCAGTCACTGTACTGATCTAGCCACTGTGCCATCCTAGCCGCCTAGTAGAACTTCTTCTCTCATTTTCATTTCCTTTATCTCTTTATAGCAACGGGGGTCTTTTGACCCACACCTCTATATTTTTTATTTGTGTGTTTACAGGAATGGAGAAACAGGTCAAGGGAGGTGATTTCAAACCGGCCATAGGCCAAGGGAGCATTCCAACGTGATTTAAGAGGGCGCCCATACGAGCCTACAGAGCGTGTCACGGACCCACGTGAGGTAAGTCCTGCCTCACGACCCTAATTCCTCTCTCACCGGTTGGTACTCCTACCCACGTCTTCTTTACGTGGTTCCCAAGAGAGCGATCTCAGGTCCCAGGTCTATCTCGAACTCGGAAGCATGCTACCTGGGCAACCTGACCCGAAGGGCGAGATTGAGGCACCTAACCAACCACCACTTCACCTAATTTGGTAGTGGAATGAAACTAAAAGTACTTGCAAGCATGAAATAAGAAATAGAGCATGATTGTGTTGCAATGATTGCATGAACTGTTTCACTGAACTGGTGCCTGTGTGTATGATGAGTTTTGATGTTAAAGTGAAATTATTGCTCATAAAAGTCTGTGGAAAAGTATCTACGTATGCCTAAAAATAATGGTAAAGAATGCATGATGTTGCCTATTATAAATTGTGTTATTGACCATCTTTTGAAGCACGCCTTGTGGCACTGTAAATTTCAAGGAACTTTCATGTTTTTCTACTAAGCATTTGAATAGTCAAATAAGGTCCAAATGACCTTAAATTACTGCCATTGGAAAGATATGTGAGTCTATTGAAATGTTCATGTTTATTGATGGCTAAACCGCCGACCCAATCTCTTTCTCTCCCTTTCTCCCTCTTCTTCTCTCTCTCTCTCTCCCTTCTTTCTTTGCTCTCTTTCTCTCCCTCTTCTCCCTTCTCTTCTCTCTCTCCTTCTCTCTTACAATCAGTGGGACCGACGGCTATATTGTCGGCCAATTTATGTTCTCTATCTTTCTCACTCTTCTTCTCTTCCCTCTCTCCCTCGCTTTTTTCTCTTTCTCTCTCTCCTCTCTTCTCTCTTCTTTATTCTCACTTTCTCTCTCTTTTCCTCCTCTCTCTTCTCCCTTCGCTTTTCTCCCTCTCCTCCTCTCTCACAATCAGTGGGGCCAGCGTCTAAGCCATCGATCGAATCTCTCTTCTCTCTTTCTCTCTCTTCTTCTCTCCCCTCTCTCTTTCCCTCTTTTTCTTCTCTTTTTCTCTCTCCTCCCTTCTCTCTTTTATATTCTCACTTTCTTTCTCTTTCCCCCTCTCTCTCTTCTCTCTTCTCTCTCTCCTCCTCTCTCATAGTCAGTAGGCCCAACGGCTAAGCCATCGGCCCAATCTCTCTTCTATCTCTTATTTCTTCCTTTCGCCTTCTCTCTCGCTCTCTCTTTCTCACTCTCACTCTAGTTCTCTCTCACTCTTTCTCTTTCTCTCTCTTTTGTTTTCCTTCTATCTGTCTCTCTTCTTTCTTCTCTCTTCTCTCTCACTTCTTCTCCCTTCTCGCTCGACTGAGACGGTGGCTAAGCTGCTGGCTCCCTTCTCTTCTCTTCTCTTCTCTTCTCTTCTCTCCTCTCCTCTCCTCTTGACTGATTGAATCGGTGGATAAGCCGCTGGCTCCTTGCTTTGCTTCTTCCTCTCCCTCTTTTTCCCTTTTCTCTCTCTCCTTCTCTCTCTTCTTCCTTCTCTCTTTCTCTTCTTTCTCCTCTCTTCTGTCTCCCTTCTTCTCTTCCTCTTGCGCGACTTAGGTAGCGCCGCCGACTTCCTTCTCTTCTTCTTTCCTCTTCTCTCATCCCCTCTTGTCTGTTTGAACCAGTGGCTAAGTTGTCTGCTCCCTTTCTTTCATTTCTCTCTCACTTTCTCTCTCTCACTTTCTCTCCTACTCTCTCTTTTTACCTTTCTCTTATCCTCTCTTTCTTTCTCACTTACTCTCCTACTCTCTCTTTTCCTCTGTCTTTCTCTCTCTCGCTTTCTCTCCTACTCTCTCTTTCTCTCCCCCTTCTCTCTCTATTTCTCTCACTCTCTTTCTTAATTTCTCTTTCATTCTCTTTCTTACTCCTTTTCACTCTCTTTCCCTCGGTCTCCCTATCACTCTCTATCTCTCTCTTACTCTTCCTTTTTTTTTCACTCTCATTCTCTCTCACTCTCTCTCCTTCTCTCTCTCACTTTCTCTCTTACTCTCTCTTCCTCTCTCTCTTTAATCAACCCCCTCTCACTCTCTCTTATTCCTCTCTCTCTTTTATCCACCCCCTCTCACTCTCTCTTATTCCTCTCTCTCTTTTATCCACCCCCTGTCACTCTCTCTTATTCCTCTCTCTCTTTTATCCACCCCCTCGTCACTCTCTCTTATTCCTCTCTCTCTCCTTCTCCCCCTCCTCCTCTCGCTCTCTCTTACTCCCTCTTTCTTTCTCGTACCCTCTCTCCTTTGTTCTCTCTCTTATTCCTCTCCCTAACTCTCTCTTGCTCTCTCTTCCTCTCTCTTACCCTTTCTCTCTCATTCTCTCTCTTATTTCTCTCTCTCTGCTCTCGCTCTCTCTTACTCCCTCTTCCTCTCTCTTATTCCTCTCTTTCCCCTTTTCTCACTCCTCTCTTTTACCCTCTCTTACTCTCTATTTCTCTCTCTTTCTTATACCTCTCTCTCATTCTCTCCCTCCTCCCTTTTGTTCTCTCTCTTACTTTTTCTTTTTCTCTCTCTTACCCTCTCTCTTCCATTCTCTCTTATTTCTCTCTATTCTCCTTCTCTCTGTCTCTCTATTTCTTGACCACATTTTTCTCTTCTTTAGCCCTTACACTATCATATCCACCATCAGTCCTCTATTAAGATGACTCAGCTAAATTGTTGGATTAACAATAGACTCCATTATGCTATCAAATCTTTTACCTCCACCGATTAATACATATAACTCACCTAATGACAAGTCAGGGTCTTCTGCCCCACTTGTCTGGATGTCTTACGTGTGTGTGTGCTTGCAGGAACGTAGAAAATGAGTCAAGGGAGTTGACACTGAATTAGTCTCAGGCTTTGGGGGATTTCTTCATGTTCTAAGAGGGTGCCTATGTGAAATGTCCGAGTGTGTCTCAGACCCGACGTGGGGTAAGTCCCACCTCACACTACGCAATCCTCTCTCACTAGTTGGTACCCTGCCCGCACATCGCCACGAGTGTCACGGTCTTGAGAGAGAGATCTTGAGCTGGACTAAAACTCAAGTCCCTGTGGGGTCTCACGACCCGACGAGATCGAGGCACAAAACCATCTTGGCGACTGTACTGGGGACACGTTTCCCCATTGTCGGCCCTTTTGCTTCACTTGTTTGCTTTCATTTTACATTCACACACACGTCTTCTTGGTTCTTTAACCTGTATGTCCGAGTTGGGGATTTCATGATCCTCGAACTCATGAGCCCATCCTGTTTGAAGGCATTTTTCAGTACCATGAGTCCCCGATGCAGAATAAAAAAGCTAGTCAATAAAGCTTGACAAATAGTGGAAGTTTTGATAATCTCATAATGACCCTCAAACTAGCCAAGATCTTCATAAGGACTCCAAAATGTCTTTTGCTAAGTTTCATCACAATCCGACATGTTTAAGGCAGTGCAGATTGAGAAAACGTTTCGGTAAAATCAGCCTCTAGCACCCTAGAAAAGACCCCTATAACTAGAACCCTACTTTCGATGTATCAAAAAGCTGTGGGACCACCTCCATTGGATCCGTCATGGTTGAAAACCTCTTGGAGTCAAATTTTAGCTTAAACAGACACTCCAAGATGAAGTTAGGGGTAAAAGATCAAAACAGGAGGAGCCGCGCACTATTCCCGTGCAGTCACTTTGCAATATATCAGCATTAAAGGGGCAGTCACGAACAGTGACTTGCGACACTCATATCTCACTCGTTCAAGGTTGGATCATGTCCAAATTTTGTGAGCGTATTTGTCTCCTCAAGAATGCCGTTTCGATAGGTGGCACGCCTTGTGATGACACCCGAGCAAAGGAAAGCTAGAGAGAAGTTGTCAATCCGTGAAGGAAGTTACAGGAAAATTAGCAGCGACATGCCTCGCTCGAGCGACAAAATCACGTCGCTCGCGGGCCCGATCCACGTGAAACCAATTGGATCACGTGCATAAGGCCCATGGCTATCACTGGTCCGAACTCCACGCATGATAAACGGTCAGATTTTGCACATGAAGCCGATGAAGTGACTATAAATTCTGAAGCCAAAATTCCAGATTCCGGCCGAAACTCAAAAAGTTGCGAAATCTTCACCTGGGCATGAAATCGAGCTGTGTTTGTTGCCACGCAACCGTGAATGCATGCTCAGTGTGATCCAGTGATGAAATAAAGGAAAAACATCAAGAAGCGAGCACATTATCGATCTGAAGTTTGCAAGATCCATCTAAATTTGAAGTCGTATGATCATGGCTTAAAAACACGATCCATGACTCGAAGTTGGTATCAAATTGATTGCCCTGTTGAGTCTTCTAAGAAAACAATCATCTTTCGGACAAACGAACACATGAGCAACCCCAGATCATCCATAAAAGATCACGCACGTTTTAGGGGTGCAGTAGGGACTATTTTCGAATTTCTATAATTTTTAGGAAGAGGCAAATCAGCTATTTTACACCTCATTTTCCTATTTGATTTAATTTAGTTAAAACTTAATTTTTAACAATTAGGTTTAATTTTGATCAATCCACCCATGTTTGGGCAAAACACTATATATCACGTACTTTCATTGTACATGGAGGGAACTTTGCTTCTAAAATCTCCATCTTTTCTCATTGTTGGGTCACAGCTTGAGAGAGAGAGGAAGGAGAGAGAAAATTTTGGGACGGTCCCTTAAGTTAAGGTAAATCTTTTTCTCTCTCTCCTCTTCTTTCTTCTCTTCTTCTCTCTCTTTTTCTCTTTCTTATTCTTGGTCTGAGTTTTTTTCTCAGAGGCTATGCACGGCAGTGGCAATGCCGCGCATACCTCTTTCTTTCATTCTTTCCCCATCCGTGGCAACACCATGCTGAGCTTCCTTCTTCCTCTCTTCGTTCGTCTCTGTCTCTTAACAAGGAGTGCAGAAGACGATGCATATCGTCACTTGGAAAGGGTCGTGGGAATACCTATCGCCATCTGCAGGTTTCCGTTGTGCCAACTGCCTATCGCAGACAGCGATGCCTATCGCAGCCCGTAAAGGGTCGCAGCGATGCCTATTGCCATCTGCAAGTTTCTTTCTTGCGCTCGGTGTCTATCACCATCCGTGAGCTTCCTTCGTGCGCTCGGTGTCCCACAAGCATCCTGTCATGGGCTCGGTGACTGTCGCCATCTGCAGGTTCCTCTTGCATCCCATGGCCACCACTGTTTACTTCACAAGGAACTATCATCGCACGCTTTGCAGGATGCTATCGCCACACAATTCGTAGGAGGGTATCGCCAGGCGCTCCGCAAGAAATGATCGTTGCCCGCAGGGTGATGTGATGCCTTCTCGTGTTGCCAACGACAATACCCAGCGCAGTCTCTAGTTCACTACTCACCCTCTAGCCATGAGCAACAGTGTCCAGTGCCGTCAAAGGGTCGCGACACTCTTACTCCACGGCTGTGGGTGGCTATGCCTAACGCCATCGGGACCCCATCTCTTTGCCATCTCGGCCCTTCGCTTCATTCTTTTCTCCTCTCACTTGAATGAGGGTAGGCTTAGTCTAGCACTGCCATAACGGTCTGGCTATCAAGCAGTATTGCCATTGTACTGGTCCTAAGTACCATGCCCGTCTTGTTGTTACACCAGATTAGGATAGTCATATCGACCTCGATTTCGAGTAGTATTGTTGTCCTGATGGTCCTGAGCACCATGCCCATCTTGCTACCACTCCGAGTCGGTCACTATCCAGCTATCATGCTAGTCTCGTCCCTTCATCAAATTCTCTTTTCTTTTCTACCTTTATTTGAACCTTCCACTTCATCACCTTAACTTCACCATATGAATGTGCATTACCCTAAGACAAGGGTGGGTCCTTCGGTCCACTTGTCTTTCAAGTTAACCATGATAATGTTGTGTAGAAAACTAGGAGACTGCAGGTCAAGGGAGGCGATTCTGAACCAGTTAAAGCAGCTGAAGGCTTTCCGTCGTGATCCAAGAGGGCTCCCACACGAGTCAGCCCGAGTAAGTCATAGATCCAGGTGAGGTTGGTCCCCACCTCACATATCAAATTCCTCTCTCACTAATTGGGCACCTGCCCTTGTTTTGTGAACAAGGTTCCCGAGAGAGCGATGTCAGTCCCAGGTCTACCGAACCCGAGACACTTGTCACCCAATCACTTAGATCCAAGTAGGCAAGATCGAGGAATTCGACCAGTTTGGTGACTCCACTGGGGACTTATTACCCCTACGTCGGTTCGCTCTTTCTTGATTAGCATCACCTTTTACTTTCTGCACTATAACTCATGGCATTTGGGTTACTCAACCCATTCATCCAAGTTGGGGATTTCCTTATCCCCACTAGTGACCGTCCTAGGGAAACGACCTTCTCAAGCCTTGTTCCCCACACTCCTCTTGAGTCAGGACTCAAAGTCCGGCTCCCAGGTTCTCCCCTTGATTAGTGCAAGAAGGGACTTGAAGGTCCCTAGCTCCTCACTTCCATGCCTTGGTGGACCCTCCATCAAGGCCCTTACCGCACGCACCCTGCTACATGCAAATCCGTTACTGATCATATTGCTGAGGTACACCGAAAGGCTGCCTTATCCAATTTTGTGAAAGGCAAGTAGGTTGCCATTGCTCCTGAGGGTCGCCGCAAGGCCACCCGCCATACTCATTCACAACCCTGAACCTCTGTGCCTAGATGCTCGATAGACAGAGGTGGAGATCTTGCAGCCTCTACCTCTCACACATACCTGATGGCTGGTGGTCAAACCACTCAAGCCGCACATCGGGGCAACTTTCATACTGCCTTGTGCTCGCCTCTAAGGCTAGGCTTTCTTAGGACAAACCCTGCGTGCACCATGCATTAGCTTCCCATTGCTCAGGGCAACGCCAATGCTGCACTAGCTCTAATATACGAGGGTCGGCCACGTTTTTTCCCTCTTAGCACACATAGCTCCCCCCTCTCCCACTCGGTCCCTCACTGACACAAGCTCGTGGGTCTCGACCTCCTAAGGTCGAGCCGGATGACCGATCCTAGGTTGACCTCTAAGTCACCCAGAAAACTAACTCTAAAGGTACACAAGCACTGACTTTGCAAGTTCCTCCCTGCTCCCGATTCAAGCGGAGTCACGAGCCAGATACTTCTTCCGTCACCCTTCCTTCGTCAGGCAAGCACCTCGAGACCTGATACTCAAAGGTTTTCCCTAAGAGCACCATCTTGAGTTAGCCACCTCAAGTCGTTAATGCACCCGAACCTCACAAGGCAACTCAGGGCAAGGGTCTGATGGAAGATAGAAGCCCACAGCCCCCAAGGCAACATCTTAGTTTACCTTCTATCCTTGGATCGCACTCTCTACCCCAGCTGCTAGAACGACCCTCACATGCTCAAGAGGGACGGGGCAGTCCAAATCTCAGGCTCAATTCTGGTCTAAAATCTATTACAGTCTCAAGATCAAGTAGAAAAGAGGCCTCCAGCTCCAGACTAAAGAGGCTCCTAAGGCAGTTTAGGTTACCACTCTTGATGACATCCTGCTTCACAATCCCTTCTTCCCTCTTCGGATTCTAGAACATGAGTGAGATGTCCAAGATTCCTCGATGGTCACCGTCATAGTAAAAGACTGAGCTTCTAAGAAATCACAGTCCAAAGATCGTAAGAAACCGGTCCTCACACGGTCGGCGTACAAGGCTCGAGTCCAATCGGGGCATGCCGAGCCCCTACAGATCAACTTGCCACGTACGACTCGCCAACCTCGGCAGTCCACTACTCCACATGGCTTTGACACTCTAGAATAAACGATCAGCATCATGGTGATCAACGAGTCGGACGACGCCCAAGAAGAGCGGATGAATAGGTTCGAGATGATGATGTAGTCCATCCAAGAAAAGATGGATAGCTTAGAGGCCTCTAGGCCCCTTGCTTCTTCTCCTCACCATGAGGCCAACTCCCAGCCTAGAGAGGACACAAATCCTAAGTAAACTCCCCCATCGGTCTCCTAAGACAGCTCTGTTACCCCTGTTTAAACGTATTTTTCAGCATCTTGATCTCTCATTAGAAATAAGTAGGAAGCAAGTTAATAAATCCTACAAAATAGTGGAAATTCCTGACAGTCTCAAAATAGCCTTAGAATTAGTCAGGATCATCATCAACACTTCAAAAGACCACCTCCTGAGTTTCATCGCAATCAGATATGTCTAAGGCAGTGAACTCAACGAAACAATTTCAGCAAAATTGGTCTTTAGCACCCTTAAATGGACCTTGTAACTTGAGTCATACTTTTAGTGTGTCAAACAGTTGTGGGACCACCGCCATTAGATCTGGTTTGGTCGAAAATCCCTATGGGTCAAGTTTCGGCTTAATCAAGCATTTTAAGATAAAGTTATGGGTAAAATACCGAAAACGGGTAGGCCGCACACTATTCCCATGTGGCCACTCTGCACTAAAACACCATTAAAGGTGGCTATTTTCATAGTCACGGGTAGTCACTTTCGAGGCCTATATCCCACTTGTTCCAAGTCAAATCGCTCCCACATTTGGTGAGCGTGTTCGTCTCATCAAGATGAACAATTCGATATGTGGTACCCCTCGTGATGACGCCTGAGCAGAGAGAAAAACTAAATGAAAGTCACTGATCCGTGAAGGAAGTTGTAGAATATTCAGCAGCAGCATGCCTCGTCCAAGCAGCCAGATCACGTCGCTCGCATAACCGATCGGCACGAAACCAATTAAATTATGTGCGTGAGGTTCGAGGCTATCTCTAGTCTGAACCTCGCTTATAATAAATGGTTGGATTTCACACACAAAGGCGTCAAAACTACTATAAATTCTGGTCGTCGAATTTTAAGATTCCAACAAAAAACTCAAGATGACAAAATCTTCATCCGGACACAAAATCATGCTACGTTCATTATAATATGATCGTGACGGCATGCTCAGTGTGATTCAATGAATAAATCATGAAGAAACATCAAGGAATGAGCACACAATCAATCCGATGTTTTCAAGATTCATCCAAGATTCAAGTCTCATGATCATGGCTCAAAAACATGATTCATGGCTTGAAGTTGGGGTCAAAATGATCACCATGCTGAGCCTAACAAGAAAACAATAATATTTTGATCAAATGGGCATTATAACGACCTCGGTTCAGCCATGGAAGATCACACAAGTACTTAGGCAACAGTAAGGACTGTTCTAAAATTCCACACATTGTTAGGCAGGGGTAAAATAGTCATTTTACACCCATTTTTAGAATTTCTTTAAATTTAACTAAATTGTAATTATCTTCAATTCTTGGTAGTTTTCGGGTGTACACCCATATTTTAGCCCAAATCTATATAAATAAGCACTGCCTCATTGTATAAAGGATGAATTCACTCTTCTTGGATCAATGAATAAAATTCTGATTTTTCTTGAGTGTGTGGGTACGTCTTAGAGGGAGAGAGAGGAGAGAGAAGAAAAAGGCCAGTACCCTTCGGATAGGTATCTTTCTCTCCTCCCCTCGTTCTCTCTCCTTCTCTCTCATCCCCTCTTTTTCTCTCCTCCCCTCTTTTTTTCTTCTTTTCGTCTCTATCTCTTTCGCTCTCCTCCTCTCTTCTCATCTCTATCTCTTTTTCTCTTTTCTTCTCATCTCTATCTCTTTCTCTCTCTTCTTTTCATCTCTATCTCTCTCCTTCTCTTCTTCTCATCTCTATCTCTTTCTCTCTCTTCTTTTCATCTTTATCTCTCTCCTTCTCTTCTTTTCATCTCTATCTCTCTATCCTCTCTTCTCATCTCTCTCCCTTTCCTCTCTTCTCATCTCTATCTTTTTCTCTCTCCTCCTTTTTTCTCGTCTCTCTCTCTCTCTCTCTCCTCCTCTCTTCTCATCTCTATCTCTTTCTCTTCTTTTCATCCTTATCTCTCAAGTTCTCTTCTTCTCATCTCTTTCTCTCTCTTCTCTTCTTATCTTCATCTCTATCTCTCTCCTCCTCTCTCCTCTCTTTTCATCTCTATCTCTTTCTCTCTCTTCTTCTCATATCTATCTCTATCTCTCTATTCTTTTCACCTCTTTCTCTCTCTTCTTCTCATCTCTATCTCTATCTCTCTCTGTTTTACATCTTTATCTCTCTCCTTCTCTTTTTCTCATCTTTATCTCTCTCCTCTCTCTCGTCTCTATCTCTTTCTCTCTCCTCCTCTCCTCTCGTCTCTATCTCTTTCTCTCTCCTCTCGTCACTATCGCTTTCTCTCTTCTCATCTCTATCTCCATCTGTCCTTTTTTAACACAACCGGTGAAGCCTAACATCGGTGGGTTATCTCTTTCTTTTGTCACAACCAGTGAAGCTTAGTGTTGGTTGGTTTTCTCTCTCCTCTTCTGTTAGTCGGTGAAGCTTAACGTCGATTGGTTTTCTCTTTCTTCTTCTGACAGTTGGTGAAAGCTAGTGCCGACTTGTTTTCTCTCTCTTCTTTTATCATTCGGTGAAACCTAGCACCGACTGGTTTTCTCTCCCTTCTTCTATCAGTCGGTGAAGCCTAGCACCGACTGGTTTTCTCTCTCTCCTTCTATCAGTCGACTAAGCCTAGTGCCCATTGGTTTTCTCTCTCCTCTTTTATCAGTCGACGAAGCCTAACATCTAATGATTTTCTCTTATTTCTTCTGTTAGTCGTCAAAGTCTATCATCAATTAGTTTTCTCTCTCCTCTTCTGTCAATCGATGAAGCTGAGTGACTACTAAAGTTCTCTCTCCTCTTTTATTTATGCATCGACTTGTTTTCTCTCTCCTCTTCTATTTGTCAACCGACGAAGTTGAGTGACTACTAAAGTTCTCTCTCCTCTTTCGTCACAGTCGACAAAGCTTAACGTCGACTGTGTCCCCTCTCTCTTCTTTCACAATCGATGAAGCCTAACACCAACTGTATTTTCTCTCTCTTCCTTCTAACACAGTCAGCAATGCTTAGCCCCGATTGTGGCTTCCTTTCTTCTCCCTCCTTTCTTTCCCTTCTTCTCTTCTTATTCTTTCCTTATAGCCTTAATTCTGCTACTCATTCGTTCGACTAAGAGGGATTGAGGTTAGCCTCTCATGGTAGTCTTGTCGTCTAACCGTAACGTTGTTATGTCAGGATTACTTGGCCCGCTTATTGCCACGACAGGCTGGCCATCGTGCCTAGCTAGTCGGTATTGGTAAAGATGTTTCCTAGTAATCTTATGAGCCACTCTTAGTTATCGAGCCCATTTTGCTACTACGTTATGCCAATTATCCATCGGCCTAGTCGCTGCTCTGATCCTCTCACTTTGTCGAATTCTTCTCTCCCTCGTCTTTTTCTCTTCTTTTTTTTTAATGTGCATGCTTGTGTACGTTCAGCAATGAAAAAAAGGGTGAGGTCTGACCCACTTGTCTTATATACTTTGCCATATATGTCTGTGATTGCAGAAAATAAAAAGAATACAAGCCAAGGGAGGCGATTCCGAACCAGTTTTATTACTGGGGGGATTTTTTCTTGATCTAAAAGGGTGCCCATGTGAGTCAGCTTGAGTAAGTCCCGAACCCACCTTTAAATTCCTCTCTCACCGGTTGGTAACACCTGCCCCCATTCTCAAAAACAACCTGGGTCTTCCCTCGAAACCCGAGACGCATGTCACCCGATCCCCAAAGGATCTGGAGGGTGGTGAGATCCAGGCACCTAACCCGCTTGGCGACTCCACTGGGGACTTATTACTCCTTAGTCAGATTTCTCTTGTTTGATTAGTTTCTTCCTTTATTATATGCTTTTATTGCCTTTTCACATTTTATTATGGCTGCGGGTTCTGTAACCAATTTATCCGGATAAGGGATTTTCTTATGCTCGTATTCGAGAGTGTCCCTAGGGAACAAGTTCCTTCAACTTCCTTCCCAACCATCCTCTTGAGCAAAGACCCCTTGTATAGCTGCTAGGTCTTAACTTGGACCAGTGTGAGGTGGGACCTAAAAACCCCTCACTCCCCATCTCGTCGCTCTGGCAGAAACTCCACCAAGGCGCCCTGCATCAGTAGCACTTCTGTTTCCCCACACAGCATTCACCCAGCCACCGACAAGTCACTTGTCGGTCGTGTTTTTGAGGTATGCTGGAAGCTGTCCAGTCCCTTCTTGCAAAAGGTGAACAAGCTACCATTGCTTCTGTGGGTCGCCATAGGGCTACCCCCCACATTTCTGCACCATTGGTCTCTATCCCTAGAGTCTCAACACATCGAGGCGGAAACCCCATGGTCTCCATCCCTCACACACATCACAAGGCTCGTGGGTTACCCACTCAAGTGACACCTCAGGGCAACCCCTATGTTATCTCAAGTCTATGTTCAAGATCGAACCTTTCAAGTCCATGTCCTGTGCATGCTACTCATATGCATCTCTCTACTCGGGGCAACGCTATTGCCACGCCAACTCGAGTACACAGGAGACGACCTTCTCGTCCTCATACTCTGTACACACAAGTGCACTCTGTAAGGGACATGCCTACATCTATTCTCTTACAGACACTTGCTAGATCACTTGATTAAGCCCTAGTTGAACCCCAGGTTTCCTGTACACCTTCTTCAAGGGGCGCACATGGGTCGCCATCGCAAAAGCCCTCTCGCCCTTGACTCAGGCCTCCTTACGAGTCAACCCTGCTCCAGCCCACTCCTTCTTCATCGATCAAGCACCTTCGGCCTTGGTATTCGAAGGTTTTCCCTAAGAGTATCATACTTAACCAGACCTGTCACATTGGTCGTGTCTCTCGAGCCCACAAGAGACTTCGAGGCATCGACTTGACAGAAGATCGAGTCCTTCATCCTCCCCATCCCAAGATGGCTTTAGTTCTAGGCCCTCATCCATTGCCACACCAGATGGACCTAGATCGCAGTTTTGACGTGAGGTCTATCAAAACCTCAAGGCTAAACACGATAAAGGTCTGCAAAATTTGACTAGGGAGGTGACCAAGGTAGTCAAAACAACAAATTATAACGACCCTCTTCACTTGAATCCCTTCTACCCCCTTCATACAATGAAGCCTGAAGAAGAACTCCATGATCCCTATGCTGTGGTTACTGTTGTAGAAAAAGACCCAGCCACTCGGTAGCCATCGCCCCAAGACCGTCGAGAACCGATCTAAACAAGATCAGCATACAAGAGTCAATTCAGTCAGGGCATGCTGGCCCCCTGCTGACTGACCTTCCACATACGACTCGTCAAGCTTGCAAGCTCTCTGTTGCCACTAACGTCAACCTCCATAGTGAAACGGTCAACGTAATGGTCTTAAGTGAGTCCGGTGATGCGTAGGAAGTGCGCATGAACTAGTTTGAGGATATGGTGAGAGCGATGATGAAAAGATCGATCGTATCGATGCCGCACACCAGTCAGCTAACCATGAGGTCAATTCCCATCACTCTGATGGTGCACCTCCACGGCAGCGCCCTCCTTCTACCTCACAGGACAATTCTGTCCCTCATCCCGTCTCTCAGACTTACATTGATGCTATAGTCACCCATAGCCCAAAGAACAGATAAATCCTGAGGATACAGGGCACAACGCCTTATTAAAGGCCATACCCTTGATAAATTGATCAGGTCCCATTTCCCTCAGATTATAAGAAAGGGATGTTTCCTTTGTTCAACGGAACCAGGTCCGCGAACCAGCATATTGTCCACTTCCAAGCAACATGTCGAGAAACAACGGCTAACGGGAGACTTCTTCTCCCACAGTTCATTGAGATCGATGGCCCATCATTTCAATGGTAGACCCGACTTCCTCCAAACTCAATGCATACATGGGAGGAGATGGAGAAACTATTCTATCAATGCTTCTATGAGGTCGAGAGAGAGGTTCAAACCATCGAGCTTCTCACCCTAACCCAAGACCCTGAGGAGCCCGTAGATCATTTCATATCAAGATGGAGAAACTTGGCTTCCCACCATCCTAATCTTATGCTTGAGATGGAAGCAGTCCAAACTTGCATGTAGAACATGCAACCTGAGATCACTCTAAATGTTGTGGCCTCTAATCTGCCCTCCATGTCAGAGATGATCTCTAAATCAGTCTGCATAGAAAGTCGATCACGTCATCATGGTGTGACACGACAATCATCTACAAATTCAGCTAACAACAAGGGAATAGTAACTCTCGGAATAACACATGGGGCAGCCAACAGAAAGGGGTAATCAGTGCAGCCGTCATGGTCATTGATTCAAAGAAGCCTCCCTCCCAAACTTTGGACCTCTCTAAATGGGTAAGCACAGCAAAGGTAACACCCAAGCAACAACAGTCGTACAATCAGGTACCCCCACCAGCCAACCTTGATTGGGGTGATTATTTCACCCGCCATAGGAACAGGGTCTACCCCTTGGAGAAGGAATGGGTCCCTGCTCTGCTCCGGTTATCATTGGAACATAAAATTATCAACCTTTTAGAAACTAAGTTCCCTGAGCAACCTGACCTTGACACTCAGGTGAATTATTGTGCCTACCATCGGAGGATCAATCATCCTACCGATGACATCTACACACTAAAGGATATTATCGAGGCCTTGATTCTGAAAGGGCAGATAAAGCTTGGAGACTTAAAGAAGGTCTTCGGGGCAGCCGAGGCCTCTAATATCGTAACCATCCAAGAGGAAGATGAAATGCTTGGTATTCTTTACGCCTTCTTCATTATAATGCTTCAGGAAGGCATAATCACATTGAAGCCAGCAAGGCAACCTCGTAGCCTTGCTAAGGGGACTGAAGATCATTGGTGCCCATACCATCAAATAAGAGGCCATTACCTATCAAAATGCACAAGTTTCCTTGATATATTCGCAAAGAAAATCGGGGAATGTCAAGAGTTTTACAATCTCTTTGTAAATGACACACAAGTCACTTCTCCATCGGGGCAAGAAGATCTCCCAAAGCAAGACCTTCTTTTCAATGATTTTGACTCTGTGGAACCCTTGATTCCCCAACCATGGATAGTTAACCATGGCTGAAGCTGACTCAAGTCTTTAAGGCGAGAAGCAGTTCACCAAGCTAGGACTGTTTGCCAGCCCAACGAGATGAATCAAACATCACTTCGAAAAACCAGAAAAAGACGGGCACCAAGTGTTATTTGTCGAAGAAACAAGACAACTCAACCCACAGTTAAGCAGGAATTTTTTAGGGCCCTTCCTGCACTGCCAACTTTACTGGACTTCATCCCTGGCACGATCCTTCTTCCTTCTTCATCCTATCAAGAAGACGTCCAGTGACATCTCCCACTCAGCATACGTCCAATGAGGGTGATGACATTAAAAGCACTCCCCAACGATCTAAGCAAGGGAAAGACCTAAAAGACCCCCTGCAGCCATCCAACCTTGGTGATGACGTAAAAAGCTGCCCAGATCGGTCTGATGAGGGGAACGACCTTAAAAGGCCCCCACCTTCTAGCCCTTCTCCTCCTTCTTCTCCTTCCCCCTCTTCTACGTCCCTTGCAGGTACAACCTTGATATGTTAGGACTTTGAGGCTCTCAACCGAGAATTTGAAGGAGTCAATATAAGTAGGACGCAACAAAAATAATTGAGAAAGACCCTCCCACAGGCAACAGGATTCCTAACAGTTGTTGATGCCCTGGTAGCTAAATCCAAGGCAGAGCCAACTTCTTAAAAAGAGCACAAGAAGTTGAATCCAAAGAAACCCCAATGCCCCCCTAAGCCTGACTTTGAGCAGAGACTGAGAGTCAAGAGGGAAAAGTTTCTACACTTAGGAAGCTTGCCACTTGATAGAAGTCTGTGAAGATTTAGCCGGCTAGGAGCAAACACTTCAGGTATTCGTACGAAGACCATGTGATTCGTACGAAGGCACTCTTCACATCATTATCACTGAACTTCAATTTTCCTCCAACTTTCAAGATAAGTCTCTCCAACCTGACGTGTTTTCAACTTTTCAGGTTGACCTTTCTGGCACTCGGTTTGAGAAAGGTGCAGAAATTATGATCCACTCTGGACCTCTATCAGAGGTAGAAATGTCAAGATCATGGGTCTCTACACCTGAAAGCGATGATGAAGAGTTGCAAGAGGCTCCTGAAGAATGGGAAGAAGGTGGTCAGGCCACAGCTGATGAACTTGAGGAAATAAATCTTGGAGATGAAATGAATCTCAGACCCACTTCATTTCAACGAGTATGTCTCCAGAAGAGAAAGAAAATACTCTCTTGAAAGCAAACTGAGACATCTTTGCTTGGCACTATCATGAGATGCCTGATTTAGACCCTCAAGTAGTTGTTCACCATCTCGGCATCGATCCGACTATCAAACCCGTCAAGCAAAACTCGAGAAGGTTCAAGCCTGACCTCGAGATGCAGATTGACGCTGAGGTGACCAATCTCAAACGAATAGGCTTTATTCGTGAAGTCAAGTACCCAAAATGGCTAGCAAATATTCTTTCAGTAAAGAAGAAGAATGGTCAAATCAGAGTGTGTATTGAGTTTCACGATTTGAATACCGCCTGTCCCAAGGATGACTTCCCGTTGCCATTCACTGAGATGCTCCTCGACTCTACGACTCATTGTCAAATATTTTCCATCATGGATGGATACTCTGGGTATAATCAGATAAGGATGGCGCCCTGAGATGAAGAGGCCACTGCATTCTTAACTCCGAAAGGGGTCTTATGTTACATAATGATGCATTTTTTATTAAAGAATGGTAGCGACACATACCAGAGAGCAATGATGACGATTTTCAAAGACATGCAATGAGGTGGAGTGTTATGTAGATGAATTGGTGGTAAAATCTGAAGAAAAGGATGCTCACATGAGAGAAAGGTGTTCAAGCGGT
Source organism: Amborella trichopoda (assembly GCF_000471905.2). The sequence continues at coordinate 213,383 of NW_006499677.1, read as the reverse complement.
TGTGCCTTCATCAACTAAAAAAGAACCCGCTGAAATGCGTTTTTGGCGTGTGCTCCAGAAATGGGGTTCATCGTCAGACATCGAAGCCTTGAAGTTGAGCCAGTCAAGATGAAGGCAATCCAAGGAATGCTGTCACTTCGAGAACTTCGCTTTCTTCAAATGCATTCGTAGGTTCATCTCGAACCTCTCAGGTCGCGGTAAACCCTTTACACACCTGCTAAAGAAAGATACCCAATTCATCTGGGATGAAGCATGTCAGGCAGCCCTTGACGACATTAAGTATTATTTACTCAACCCTCCAGTGCTCTCTACACCAGTATTGGGAAATCCCCTCATTCTATTCGTGACTGCTTTGGACTAGTCACTCGGAGTATTGTTTGCATAAAACAAAGAAGAGGGAAAAGAGACGGCGTTATATTACCTCAGCCGCAGGATGCAAGGGGTCGAGAAGAATTATCCCCTTATTGAGAAGATGTGTCTAGCCCTGATCTTCGCAGTACAAAAACTCCACCATTACTTGCTCGATCATGAATTGAAACTTATATCGAAAGCTGATCCTGTAAAGTTTCTCATGACATGCCCATGCTTGTTGGGACGCCTTGCTAATTGGGCATTATTGCTAATGGATTTCGACTTCACGTGTGTCCCGCAGAAGGCCATCAAGGGCTAGGCCTTGGCTGTCTTTCTCGCAGCACACCCCATACCCACAGAATCTCCTCTAGCAAGCAACCTCTCTGATGAAGAAGTATTATGTGTTGACCTAACTCTTGTGTGGGAATTGTACTTCGACAGAGCATTCCAATCGGATCGAGGAGGCACCAAAGTAGTATTCTTGACGCCGAGAGGAGGAATATTGCCACTTTCTTTCTCTCGCTCAAGCCAGTTCTCATAATGAGGCATAATATCAGGCCCTTATAATCGGACTAGAGATAGCCTTCGACCTCGACTTGGAGCAGCTCAAGATCTATGACAACTCTGAGTTGGTTATCCAACAGCTCAAAGGGATTTATGATGTGAGAAAAGACACTCTCAAAGCCTTACCACGATACTGCAAAATCTTATATGGTTCAGTTTGAGGACGTATCCTTGAGTCACATCCCTAGGAGGCTAAACTCGTAGGTTGACACACTTGCGAACTCTGTGCTACAATTTAATTATCCTCATCAGGGCCCACGCTTGTCTGGGTGGCAGAATGGAGACACATTGAACTAAGAACTGAGGTCGATGCAAATGAAGAGACAAATATCTTCCTTGAGTGCCCTCCTTATCCATTTGGAGCACTTCTATCAGCCAAAGAAGTAATCAAGACTGAACAAGAAATAGCATTGAGACAAGGAGCTAAGGGTAGGAATCAAGAACCATAATTCTTCGACCCAATGTGTGTAGAAATTGTGTAGGTGGAAGATTGGAGAGAGCCCATCAACAATTTCCTAAAATATGGCGAGCTCCTAGAAGATCATACTGAGCGCAACAGCATATGTCAAATGTCTGCCAAGTATACCCTCCTTGAAGGGGATGCTCTCTTCGGACGGTCGTTTGATGGCATTCTTCTTAGATCAGTCAATATCCAAGAAGCAAATAAGGTGTAAGAAGAAGATGTACTCTCGCATTTGTGGACTACACCAGTCCAGTCCAAAGCTATATGAATGAATACGTAGGTTGGGACCCTATTGGCTTTCCATGATTGTCGACTCTTTAAGCTATGCTAAAAAGTGTCAAGTATGCCAAATACACTCCAGCCGGATTCACCAGACTCCAGAGCCATTACACCCTACGGTTGCATCATGGCCCTTCTCATAATGGGGTATGGACATCGTAGGGCCTATTGACCCTCCTTCCAAAATGGTCCATGTTTTTATCCTAGCTGCAATAGATTATTTCTTTAAGTGAACTGAAGCGGTTCCCCTTAAGCAGGTTCTTGGGACAACGATAGCCTTTTTTGTCGACATCATATCATATATCGCTTCGGGGTGCTCGACCGGATTATATCTGACAATGGTCCTCAATTTAATGGTCCTAAATTTAGGAGTCATCACATTGATCCCTTAGTTAACCAATTTGGTTTCGAATGGAGGTACTTGACTATGTACCACCCTCGGGCGAATGGATTAGCTGAGGCTTTCAATAAGACTCTATGCAACGTTTTAAGAAAGTCAGTATAAAAAACAAGGAAGAACTGTCATGAGAAGCTTCCTGAAGCCCTATGGGCTTATCGCACTACTACACAAAATGCTATTGATTCCACTCCTTATTCCTTGGTTTATGGGGGTGAAGCAGTTCAACCTCTCGATAGACAAATCCCTTCACTGCGAGTCACTATTCACAGAGGAATAACCAAAGATGAGAGAGTCAAGCTCCGGTATCAAGAATTGGATGCACTCGATGGAAAGAGGTTAAAGGCGCAGCAGAGCCTTGAACTCAACCAAGGGAAAATGAAGTTGGCTTTCGACAAGTCTATCAAAGTCTGCTCATTCACGTGCTATGATCTAGTCTTAGCTGTCATAAGGCCTATTGTTATGCACGGCCAGTGTAAAGGAAAGTTTGAGCCTAAGTGGGAAGGTCCCTTTATAGTAAAAAAGGTCTCGCCCAACGGAGCCTATATATTGACAAATCCTGAAGCAGGGGAAGCAATGCCCCTTATCAATGGACGATACTTAAAGAAGTACTACCCATAATGCGTATTCAAAAGAAAGGGACTCAACTCGAAAATGGGTAAGATAGACCAAACAAAATTCTAACTACTTTATTGCAATAAAAATGAGTTACAAGTTACAAGAAGCCCATTACTAGGGAAGTTACAAGTCTCTTGCATTTGAAGATAAGAGGACAGTTACAAACCAAAACTCATACTTTTGCTCGTGCATCTGAGGATAAGAGTATGGTTACATACCAAAACAAATGCCTACTCTATGAGGAAGAAGCAAACCCACCAAAGGAAGGCCTTCCTCATGAAGAAGAAGCGAAACCACATGATGAGTTAGCTTTAATTCATCTGATGAGTAAGAGGATGGTTACAGGTCAGAAGACAAATCAGAGCCACTCCAAGAAGTTAGCCTCAATCCATCTGACGTGTACGTCAAACATAAAAGCCACATATCTCATTTGACATGTATATCAAATATACAATGAAAGATTCATTTGACGTGTGTATCAAACATACAAAGTGGGCTGCCCTGGCGAGGAACTGATCTATGACAGAAAGCATACCCTGTTCATAGTGGGTGCCCTTCCACAGAACAACATGGAGGATTTGGCTTCCAATAGGTACCACAAGCCACGCCCTATCATCATTCACCACTTTTTTCTAGCCCATGATCATCGTCGAATGTAGCTCGTCACAGAGCGCTGCAAATCCCGCACGTAACTTATTGCCATAAGCGAGCATCAGTGTCTGCACCATGATAAGCCACATGTGCTAATGAGCACCGACTGAAGCCAGTGCCGGCTGGGTCCTCCAAAGGCCAACTCCAGTTGTGCTCCTAACCCTTAGCACCGGTTGCCTTTCTTGAGGTTCATTGCCAGTTGAGTCAGCACTCCAAACCATCAGCGCCGATTGCCCCAGCAGCGGCTGCACTTCTGTTAGCACCGGCCGTGTCACTACTGTTCACTTCCCAAGACTCCTCATTTTCAAAGCCTAAGTTTTTGCACCTCCTTAATAGTCGCATGATTTTCGGAGGTAACCTACCTTGCGAAGGTTCACCTCGACGATGGTTCACCTCCACCAACCATACACCTTCCTTGACGGCCACCTCATGTGACCATTCGTCTCTTGTCGAAACTTCTCCTATACGGCCAGAAAACCTACTAAAAAACACTTTCGTCTGCATTTTTCACCTGGGTAGCACTAGAACTTCACCGAAAACTTCTGTAAACTTCCCCTAAATCCCTGGGAACCTCTGCAAAAACCACTAAAAACGTCGAAACGTTATCACAATTTCCAAGAAACTTCTTAAAAATCCTTGAAAAATCTTAAGACGCACGAAAATGCTCACAGTTTCACATCCCGCCTCTTCTACCAAAAACTGTTGTAACCAGAACCTCTTCTGTTTCCCGAAAAACTCCCCTGAGAACTCTCCTTTCCCGCTCCTTTCCCTGCAACTCCGCCAAATCCTTAGCAAAGTCTGCACGCCGATGGTCTTCCCTACAAAATAGTCTAGAATCCCACTAATGGCTGAGAACCTTCCCTGTAAAACCTTTATCGGAGTCCCACTGCTTGCCAGAACTTCAACCGACCACCCTCTCCTCACCGTTAAGAAAATTTTTACTTCTGTTTTCTACCCTTGGTGAAAAAGTGAGGGAAAAATAGATTTTACCCCATTATATAGACCACACTACCCTCAAATCCCCCTCACAAAATGGGAATTTCAGTGCGTCCAAGGGAAGCCAAGCGATGATGAGCCAGGTCGGCCTTTGACTTAAGGCCTGAGGTAACTTTCATCAATCCTTCCTAAGCGTCGGGTGAATTTGAAATAACCCTAGCGTCAGTTGACTTAGCGTCGGGTGTGTTTTCAAAACAACCCTAGCACCAGTTGACTTAGCGCTGGGTGTGTTTTCAGAACAACCCTAGCGCCGGTTGACTTGGCTTGGGGTGTGTTTCCAAACAACCCTAGCGCCAATTGATTTTGTGTTGGGTGTGTTTCCAAACGACCCTAGCACCGATTTGTCTTCAAAAAATATCATGGGTCATTTATAGGGCCCGCTAAGTTTTTAACAACCCAGGACCGGTTGTGTATAGTCAGCCAGTGTCACAAACCAAAACTTTCTCCTAAACCGACCGTACCACCCAAATTAGTGACTGGATCAGGAATATAGAAGGCTAATGAGTATAAGATGAAATATGACATAATTGGGCATTTGAAAAAGCTTTCAGCCCTTCTAAGCATCTATGATGCCCTTATGCTGTCTAGAGACTATCGTATGGCCTTGGTTTAAGCCTTTCTAACCCAAAAGTCTACGAGACTGAAGCGGAGCCTATTGAGGTGGACCCAGCCATCATAGATGGGTGCTTGGCAATCATCTTTTTCGAAGATGACCTGCAGTTGGGAGGAAAATTTCACTATTGCCCCTTCTTCGTGAATGGTGAATTACACGCCTGCCCTATCAATCGGATTATGCTGAATGGAGGTTCAGCAGTCAACCTGATCCCAAGAAGGGTCCTGACCCTACTAGGATTACGATCTGACGACCTCACTCCTACCCACATCACTGTGCAAGGGTCTCAACTAATCAAGAGAAAAGCCGGCTGAGATGGTTCGGTTATTTCAAGATCGGAGACTTGAACGATTATGCCCAGTTTCACGTAATTGACATTGATACATCTTACAATGTCTTGCTCGACTGCCCTTGGCTTCATGATCAGGGGTTGGTCCCTTCCACACTCTACCAATGCTTCAAGTACAGTCGAGATGGGAGACAACACACAGTCTCTGCTGATAAGAGACCATTTCCTGTAGTCAAGACTCCCTATGTTGATGTTAAATATTATTTCACAGAAGTTTCAGCATCAGAAAGGTTAAAGGACGATGATTGGAAGCCTGTGAGACATATTGAACCCTCGTCTCATGAGGATGTTGAAGACCTTGGGAGAATGAATACGGACATGTTCAAAGAGGAGGAAAGACAAGGCAAGATCCTCCCCTTGACTCCTATTTGTCCAAGTATACCTTGCCACCTATCTGAAGTCATGATGCCCTCTCCTAAAGACGAAGCTTCCCCCTCTACTTCTAATTTGCCAGAATAACATGACGAGTTAGAACCAACTCTTGAGACTAAGGAAGCCCTAGAGGTTGACCTTTTAGCACCGAGGGTCACCTATAACTCATACTAGCAAAAGTTCCTGCATGTTCTCATTGCTCTTCTAGAAGTAGAACTGGTGCCAACCACCAAGGATGGTACTCTAGATCCCATCCTCCATGAGCAAGGAGATCACCGGCAGTCAAAAGAAGGTCTTACACATCTTAGAGGCTCTTGGAGAAGTACAGGTGGATGAGAGTCAACCCTCTAGCTTTTAGGAACATGACCCCATGGCAGAACTGAGAAGTGAGGTTCCAGCCTCAAGAACCAGTTGAAGGTTATGTGTGTCGCTTCAAAACATTTGAAGGAGTTTGCCCCTGAGGCTAAAACCTATGACGAGCTAAAAAGCAATGCACCTCGTATCAAAGCCAAGGCCCCCCAGATTGGAGTAATTATTGTAAGGACCGCAATTCGATTGCCAGACCACTCACCGAAGTAGAAAGAGACAAGGGAGTCGAGAAAGACGGAATCACACAACCGGCGCTAAGGGCAAAGGTTAGCGCCATCTAGGTGTTTAGACCTAGTTCCATCCATGTAGCCTGGAAGCCATCGCTGCGCGTAAGAGAGAAGAACGGTAACACAGCGAGCGAGCGAGGGGTATCACCGGGAGCATGAGAGGAGTGTCGCCACGTGTGAAACAAGGTATCGTCCACTGGAGCATCACCGCGACTTATCATCGCCTGGATTAAGGTCGCAGCAGAGTAGAGAGAGAGAGGCAGGTTATAGCATCACGGAAGGCGGAGTATCACCACACGAAGAGGAGGCTATCGCCGCGCTCGTTAAGAGTTGAACAATGGCCGACAGGGTCAGCGTCGCACAACTTTTGTCAAAGAGGCGCCACGCGGCTGATGCCCGCTACAGTTTTCTTCCCCACCTATTGCGACGTCAGCCACAATGAGCTTCACCAACTCCCACCAACCCTCACCTACCCCTGCGTCTTTAATAGTGCCCTCTACCCATCACCATGTCCGTGCCTGCATCATAGTTGTGGGAGTGCTATCACTGTGAGGACTCTAGGACAAAGACAACTGCGTTAAGCTGCTGTGGGGAGCACCAAGGGCGGAGAGTGGGGAGCGTTGTGATCCCATAAGTGGGTTTAGTGTTATGTTCTTCGGCTTAATTGGAACTTAATGGAACATGGTCAATGGGAAGAATGAATGGAGAATGAACGAAATAGGGTAGAATAAATGGTTGAGAATGAATTTTTAATCATGGGGCCTTTTCTTGCTAAACTTGCAAGCTTATCCAATGAGAATTAAGTTGATTCAATAGTAAGTAATACGACGATGACACATTGAATTTCCAACAAGAGTTAGGGCTCTTGCTCAGTGCTCTTCACTAGCCAAACGATGCCCGCTTGGGCCTAAATTAGTTTCAATGAAAGATGTACAGGTCTAGTCAAAGTTTGCCTCTTGCGCCAGGTTATAGTATCACGAAAATCAAGAGATATTGAACCTTACGTGAGATATATCATTGCCACAATTGCCGTAAACTTCCAGCAGCTGCGAACCTACTTGGGCCCCATTTTCAGCTAGTTGAACGACTCTTAATGCCCCAAATTTGCCACCGATGTAAAGTTTTGTGAACGAACATAAAGTTGCACGTTTTGAGATTCTTGAAATTCCCTATAAATGTTGAGTTATGTTTGAAAATGCATAAACACGTCATTACTCATCACTATTACTCATTTGAGGCCTCACCTTGATCTTGCGAATGAAGTTTGTTTTTCTCAATAAGTGAAGCATCTAACTCTCTTGCTTAGCTATTAAGATGTATTGATCGAGTAATGAGTGTGAATGCCACATGATAATTGCAATGTATATGCTATAGGAATATATGAATGATGCCACTTAACAAAGTGATAGGTGAAGTAAACAACACAATATTGATACGTTTGATTTATGATGAGAGTTTCATGATAATTGTCAAAATGCAATTGATAAAGCTCATGTATGAATGGTATGCTGTGAATCATGGAATGAATGCCTCGTTATGATCGCCATACTGATATATGCCGTTATGATGAGAGCCTCTCACCTCCTGGCTAAGAGATGTGTTGGGCATTTGTCCTATGTACTAGAGAATAAGGGTGTTATGTCCCAGCTAAAAGGAATACCAGTGGTAAAAGAGTACCCTGATGTATTCCCGAAGAATTGTCATCCTTGCCTTCAATAAGGGAAACTGACTTTGAGATAGATGTAACTCAGGCACTACACCCATCTCCAAAGCCCCGTATAGAGTGGCTCCATCAGTGTTGAAGGAGTTGAAAAAGCAGCTACAGGAATCGCTGAATAAGGGGTTCATCCGACCCAGCGTGTCCCCCTGGGGTGCACCAGTTCTGTTTGTGAAGAAGAAGGATGGGTCTCTGAGGCTGGGTATTGACTATAGGCAATTGAACCAAGTGACGGTGAAGAATAAGAATAAGCACCGTCTACCTAGAATTGACGTCCTCTTTGTTCAACTCCAGGGAGCCCAGGTGTTTTCTAAGATTGATCTCCAATCAGGATATCACCAACTATGGTGAGGGAAGGAGACATCCCAAAGATTGCCTTCAGAACTCGATACGATCATTACGAGTTCCTTGTGATGCCATTCGGATTAACCAAGGCCCTGCAGCATTCATGGATTTAATGAATAGGGTGTTCCGACCTTTTTTAGATGGCTTTGTGGTGGTATGTATTGATGATATTCTGGTATACTCGAAAGGTTGGGAGTTACATGAGCAGCATCTAAGATCTATTTTGCAAACTTTAATGTAAAAAATGTTGTATGCCGAATTTAGTAAAAGTTAGTTTTGGTTTCTTAGTGTAACCTTCCTGGGTCACATTATTTCCCAAGATGGGATCGCGGTCGACCCCTACATGGTTGAAGCCATACATAGATGGGGGAGGCTAGCAAATGTGACTGAAGTTCGTAGTTTCCTCGGGTTAGCCGATGCTACAGGTGCTTTGTAGAGGGATTCTCAATGATGGTGCTTCCCCTAACTCGGCTGACCCATAAAAATGTAAAATTCATATGGTCAGAAGATTGTGAGAGAAGTTTTCAAGAACTTAAAAAGAGACTGACCACCACCCCAATCCTGTCTTTACTCGAGGGAAATGAAGAATTCGTGATTTATACTGATGCATCTCATAGAGGGTTCGGGAATGTACTAATGCAGAGAGGTAAGGTTATTGCTTATGCCTCCAGGCAATTAAAGCCACACGAGCAAAACTACCCTACTCATGATTTGGAACTCGCGACAGTAGTATTTGCATTGAAAATCTAGAGGCACTACCTCTATGGAGCCCAGTTTAAGGTGTTCACGGACCACAAGAGCTTCAAGTACATGTTTTCCCAAAAATAGTTGAACATGAGGCAAAGGAGACAGATGGACTATGACTACACAATCGAATACCATCTGGGTTAGACTTATACAGTAGCCGACGCTCTATGCAGGAAAACCGTGGTCTCCGTGGCACAATTGATGGTGTGAAAAATGAAGTTGTTTGAGGATGTATTGGAATGGCGCCCATCTCAACCTCTCGATGAAGGGAGGAAAGTACTAATAATGTTTAAGGGTGAAGCCCCAACTCTTCCAACAAGTCCGAGCGCCTCAGAAAGAAGATCCCCACCTGATGAAAATCCTTGAAGAACTAAAGACAGAAGGGAAAGATGATTTTTCTGAAGGTAGTGATGGACTATTAAGGTTTAAGGGCCGAGTATGTGTTCCCAATGATGAAAGTGTAAAAGGGACCATTATGAAGGAAGCACAACACTCTCACTACACGATACATCCTGGGGGTACAAAGATGTACCAGGATTTGAAAAGAGCATTCTGGTGGAATAACATGAAGAGAGACGTGGCACAGTTTGTGGCTAAATGTCTAACATCCCAACAAGTAAAGGCTGAACATTAGAAACCTACTGGAATATTACAGCCTCTGCCCATGCCAAAGTGGAAATGGGAACACATCGCAATGGATTTTGTCTCTAGGTTACCGAGATCTAGTGTAGAGCATGATTGTATCTGAGTCATGGTGGATCGACTAAACAAGGCTGCTCACTTCTTACCGGTTCGCATGACCTATTCATTGGACAAGTTTGCCCAACTATACATCAGAGAAATTGTGAGACTTCATGCGATTCCTATCATCATTGTATCAGACAGAGACCCTAGGTTCACCTATAGATTTGGCCAAGCCTGCAATTGACCCTGGGAGCTGAACTTACTTTTAGTACCGCCTTCCATCCCCAAACAGATGGGAAGTTCGAGAGGACCATCCAAACCTTGAAAGACATATTGAGGGTTTGTGTGTTAGATTTTAAAGGAAGCTGGTAAGACCATCTACCCCTAATAGAGTTTGCCTACAACAATAGCTTCCAAGCTAGTATTCAAATGGAGCCTTATATGGAAGGAAGTGTAGATCACCCATCTGTTGGGATGAAGTGGGCGAAAGAAAATTGTTGGGCCCTAAAATCGTTCAAATAACCTCTAAGAAGATTGCCTTAATTAGAGAGCAGCTCAAGACAGGCCAAGGTCGGCAAAAGCGTTACGTCGATAATCGCAGGAGAGACCTCGAATTTGAGGCGAGACACCGAGTCTTCCACAAGGTATCGCCGATCAAAGGACAATATTTGGTAGGAAAGGGAAATTAAGTCCATGATTCATTGAGCCGTTTGAAATTTTGAAAAGCATTGGAAGTGTGGCGTACCAACTCGCCTTGTCACCAAAATTGGCCATCATTCATGGTCTCTTTCCTGTGTCCCTATTAAGAAAATATCAGCCCGACCCTTCCCATGTTTTGGAGTATGAACCGATCCTGCTCCGACAAGACTTGACTTACATCGAGCTGCCGATCAGAACATTAGATAGGAGGATACATGTATTACGTAATAAGGAAACTGCTTTAGTCTGGGTACAATCACTCAAAGGAAGAATCAACATGGGAACAAGAGGATGAAATTAGGGAGAAATACCCCCACCTCCTTGATCAATGATTTTGGGGACAAAATCCATTTTAAGAGGGGGATGATGTACAGACCGCAATTCGATTGAACCAGACCACTCGTAGCAGTAGAAAGATAGAAGGGAGTCGAGAAAGATAGAAGCACACGACCGGTGCTAAGGGCCAAGGTTAGCACCTTCTGGGTGTTTAGACCTAGTGTCGTCCATGTAGCTTGAAAGCCATCGCCACGCATGAGAGAGAAGAACGATAATGCCACGAGCGAGCGAGGGATATTTCCGTGAGCATGAGAGGAGTGTTGCAGTAACGAAGCGCGTGAAACACGGTATCATGGATTGAAACATAGCCGCAAGCTAATCTCCGCCTAGATTAAGGATGCGACAGAGTAGAGAGAGAGAAAGGCTATTGTCGCACAGAAGACAGAGTATTGCCACACGAAAAGGAGGTTATCACCGAGCGCATTAAGTGTTGAATGATGGCCGACAGGGTCAGCGCTGCGCCGCTTTTGTCAAAGACGCACCGCGTGGTTGACTCCCGCTGCAGTTTTCTTCCCCACCAACCGTGACGTCAGCCACAGTGAACTTCACCAACCCTCACCTACCCCCCCGTCCTTAAATAACACCCTCTACCCATCGCCGTGTGCATGCGAACATCATAGATGTGGGAGTGTTATTGCCGTGAGTAGACCTCTGGGATGAAGATGACTGCGTGAAGATGCTGTTGGAAGCACCAAGGGCGGCAGGTGAACTGAGTGAAGAGAGTGGGGAGTGCCTTGAGCCTGTAAGTGGGCTTAGTGTTATGTTCTTCAGCTTAATTGGAACTTAACGGAACATTGTCAATGAGAAGAACGAATGGAGAATGAACGAAATAGGGTAGAATAAATGGTTGAGAATGAATTGTTAATCGTAGGGCCTTTTCTTACCAAACTTGCAAGCTTATCCAATGAGAATTAAGTTTGATGCAATAGTAAGTAATGCAGCGATGACACATAGAATTTCCAGCTACGGCTGTTGCTCAGTGCTCTTCACTAGCCAAATGGCTCTTGTTTGGGTCCAAACCAGTTTCAACGAAAGGTGTACAGGTCTAGTTAAATTTTGCCTCTTGCACCATGTTATAATATCATGAAAATCAAGAGATATGGTCCCTTATGTGAGATATGTCACTACCATAGTTGCTATAAACTTCAAGCAGCTGTGAACCTACTTGAGCCGCATTTTCGGCTAGGTGAATGACGTCTAAATGCCCTAAATTTGCCACTGATGTAAAGTTTTGTGAATGACGTAAAGTTACATGTTTTGAGATTCTTGAAATTCCCTATAATTGTTGAGTTTGAAAATGCATAAACACGTCATTACTCATCACTACTGCTTATTTGAGGCCGCACCTTGATCTTTTGAATAAAGTTTGATTTTCTCAATAAGTGAAGCATCTAACTTTCTTGCTTAGTTATTAAGATGTATTGATCAAGTAATGAGTGTGAATGCCACATGATAGTTTCCATGTATATGCTATGGGAATATATGAATGATGCCACTGAACAAAGTGCTAGGTGAAGAGTAAATGGTGCAATAGTGATACGATTGATTTATGATGAAAATTTCATGACAATTGTCAAAATTCCATTGACAATGCTCATGTATGAATGTTATGCTCTGAATCATGGAATGAATGCCTCGTTATGATTGCCAAACTGATATAATGTCGTTATGATGAGAATGTGTTGTGTATGCCATGAGACAAATGAATTGAGTTGGGTGAATAGATTGAGGCTTTAATACTGACCGCTACGCATTGGGACTTAAGACATTGGTAATGGGTCTTGTACTCTTTTCTTGATGAGAATGCTAACTATTATGCATTGGGACCCAAGCCCATTGGTAGTAGATATTGTGCTGTTATGCCGACTACTACACATTGGGACTCGAGCCCATTGGTAGTGGGTATTGTACTATTTTATTGATGAGAATGCTAACTACTACGCATTGGGACCCAAGCCCATTGGTAGTTGATATTGTGTTGTTATGCAGACTACTATGCATTGGGAATCGAGCCCTTTGGAAGTAGATATTGGACTAAATGATGAGAATACTGGATGCTACGCGGTGGGACACTAGTCTATCGCTAGTGGAGCTAGGTTCATCGAGATAGTGATGCCGACATATTGCCTAGCTTGCACAGTGACAGGATTAGGCTAGGGGAGAAAAGAGGGTCGCTCCCTATGATTCATAATATGAAATATGAGATCTAATTTGGTACCTTGCAAGGTGACGACCTCTCGAACCCGCAATGCGTGGTAGGGACCATGTGAGTGAGTTGAGGGTATTAAGAAGCAGATTGTCCCGCTTGTCATAGAATCCCTTAGCAATGGGATTGGCTTAGCCTGATGTATAGGGCTTCTACTAGCAAGAGTAGGTAAATTAGGGAGTGAGTATGAGATGTATATATTGGAATTAGGATTTCTCCTATATTGGCTGCCTGGTGTTGCTTACGTTGGATGCACTGTTATATTAGATATCCTATTATATCGACAACGTTGATTTGATAACCAATATGCTCGACTACTGCAGTATCATAAATGATGATTGATGACACTATTCTTTTTACTTGAGTATGTTTAATATCCATGCATAACACTAGATCTGCTTACTGAGCTTCAAAGTTCATTCCACTACATTTTTCTCCTGTAAATTGAAAGCAACTGGTTGCAAGTCGGAGGTGTGGGCCGCAGCTAAAGGCTGAAGCTATTACTTTTGAAAAAGCTGGAAAAACCAAGGTGAGCCTGTTTGCGGGGTCGTGACATTTACAGAAAATAGGCTCATCAAATCATGAGACCGATGAATTATGAGCCCCTGTTCAATCAAATGTTAAGGGGTGAGGAAGCAACTGGTCCCCCGTTCGAGGTCATTGGAGCTGCGGCAAGCTGTCTAAAGACGAAGCAAGGAGTGGGCTATTCTTTTTCGTCTCACACGGTGAAAGGGGAGAAGCAATAAAGAAGAAAGAAAAGGAGGAATAAAAGAGCCACCCAACACACTGAAGCAGAAGAGATAATTTTATTCATAAAGTAAGAGAACATCACAAGTAACGACATACAAAGAAAGTAAATGAAACGAGGGGCATTTTATTTCTATTGCTAAACATTTGTGTACAACGAACTATAAATGAAGAAGATCGCTCAGTTCTCAAGACTAAGCTGATAGCAGTTCTGTTGTGTCCATTTGATTCCATCCTTCATAGCCGCCGTCTGGAGAAAAGCAAACTTTCTAACCAAAGGACGATATTCTCCATGTACCAACTGAGGTGAAAATGGGACGTTTTCTACCTCACAGTTTGTGGTAAGAAAGCCTTCCAAATCATTGATGTTACATTCATGAATCCCCATGTCATCCTCAATTTCAAAGCATGCGATTTCTTTAAATACCGAAGGAATCTCTGAAGGAAAAATCTCAAAATCTGAGTGAACGAACTGATGCAAGAGCAAGTTGGTTTTAAGGTTACCCAAGTCTGCCGTTACAGAATCCGTGACAGTCAATGGCCCAGGGAAGAACTTAAGTAAAGGCCTGATAGAGGGATATTTCTTAATAGAAGCTGATTCTTCTAAATCCAGAACTGCCCTAATCTGTTGAGCTATTTCAGTCACTTTCGTTTTGAACAAGTCTGCATAGGGAACATTGAAGTCTAGGAGGTTGTCTATCAGCTTCTTCACCAAAAATGGGAACATGATTAGCTCAAAGAAAGAATCCTGATCGAAAAGTTGATAAGCGACTATAAGAAGATCACTTCAATTTTCCTCAGAAACATTAAGATGATTGAGCCTGGTAAGTTGCACAGGGAAAGGCATCACGACCTGTGATACGACAAAGCCTCCACGAATGCGTCAAATGTGAGGATGAATAACTTGTCCCGAGAAGGAGGTGACTACAAAAGCTGAACCTATGATAGGTTCCCTTTGAGCAGAAATTGCAAGGTCACCTCTCAAAGTTGTAAGAGAAAACACCCGGTTACCCATTGCTATCAAGTCGCACTGACCAGAATCACCCCGAGAAGGCAATGACGCACCACAACTCTTGAGAACAAGAGGTTGAGATGAGGGTTGCCCTTCATTAAGTTCAATTGCCACCAATTCTCCCTTATTTTCGTTCCCAGAAACCTTTTTTGAAGGGACCGGCAATTTGAAAGCTTTCGAGGCCATGGCTGGCTGCCGAGAAGACATTCATTAAAGACGATTTATCCAACCACCGTCTACGCACAATCAATCACCAAGACACAAGCTTAACATCAACGGCATTGGTGGAGGCTATCACCGTCTGCCCACTGAGGTATTATCGTCATCTCACGACCAAGGGGCTATCACCATCTGCCAAAGTAAATCAGAAGCAGTGCACAAAGACCAAGATGAGCTGTGGGGTAACGTCGTCTGAGTCTAACACTTGTGCTCCAGCTGTTTACATGCATCACACGTGCGGCACACCACGTCCCTTGAAATCTGGGCACGCTGCCTGACACTCAAGGCGTGGCCTGTCACCGCGAGTGTGGAGGGTGACCGTTCGCCATCCCAAAGCCCTTACCCTCCCCCACCGTTACAGCCTCGCGACACGTCGGGTTCTCACCGACGTTTCCTTCCCTCACTAAGAACTCACTCCAACTCACTGGGAAGCCCTTCCCTGTATATTCCCTCTTTTCCACCGGTGATTGAAGCTGACAAAAATCACCAGAACTCCTGAAAAAGATCCCCATTGACCCTGCAAGTTTACCTTCTCCTTTCTTTACACTCCTCAACTTGCCCAAACATCACAGAGTTTTCATCAGAGCCACTACTTATTCTCCTTCTTCTCTCCCGATAACCAGAAGATCGTCAGGATCCCCTGGCCCCTCTACAATAAATGTGACTTTATCCCCGTCTGTACACACAATAAATGTGATTTTAAGTACATCCTTTTCTAAGAATCCTAAACCTATTGCTATGATACCATAATTGTCACACCCCAAGAATTTACAATACTGTTCTTCCTGAGATGTGACAAACAAAACATATATACATCTATTGATAGGACAAATTTACAGTGGCGAGGTCTTACAAAGTAAATAAAGAAAGCTAGCACAACAACAATATCTTCCAAGGTTGATCTCGACTAGCACTCAAAATGAATCCGCAGTTATCTTGAAAAAATGTTTACCATAGTTTGATGAGTTTGGCTACTCAGTAAGTGATCATCATAATCCTAAAAATAATCATGGTTGGAAGATATCAATATTTTTCAAAAAAAGATATATTAACAGAAATGCATCAACAGTTTCACTTTCAATAAATGCATAATTAAGTATAATCCGAATAATTGAAATGCATATAACACTTTAACGGTAGTGCACAATTCAAAGGATTTCACAAATTACCCTACTGGCAACCCAAGTAGGTCACCTATATACCCCATCAGCGTCCTGATGGGTCCACTTAATCCCTATCGGCGTCCCAGATAGGTCCAATTAATCCCTGCAGGTCCACTTATACCTCACCGGCGTACCGGATGAGTCCAATTAATCCCTACCAGCGTCCCGGATAGGTCCACTTATACCTCACCCGCGAACCGGATGAGTCCACTTGCATACTTAAATTATTTCTAAATCTCTTTAAACATTCGAAAGCAGCAAATATCATGTACTCAACATATCATTGAAATCATTAATATGAATTTCACTGAAACCATTAATAATCATTAATATGAATTTCACTAAAACCATTAATAATCATTAATATGAATTTCACTTAAACCATTAATAATAGTCACTTTCATTAACATTTCAAAAATAACCAATCAAATATTTTGGGCTCAATTTTAGAAAGGTAGCAGTTTGTAAAGACATTCTAGCATAATTGACACTTTAATATCTATAGAAAAACTCTTATAGAAATTCAAGAATACAGAATTATCACAATTTATGGGATATCAATTCACAAATAAACATTTCACAACAATGCTAGAATCAATTAAAAAAATATCAATTTTTAAATAATAAGGCAGTCATTTGCACATGAATTTTACAATGTCTAAATATAAAAAAAGCAGTAGAAGGAAATCTCACAATTTTAGTAAAAGCAGAATTATCACATTTATTTCTAATAATTTTACATTATCTAAAATTTTCTAACAGTCGACAAAAAAAGTAAATAAATTTATTTCTAATAACTTACAGCATTTAAAATTTCTAACATAGATAAAATATCACAATTTTTATTAAAAAGATTATTTTTCAAGATAATGAGGTCGCGTGCGCATAAAATTTATTGCGCCTAAAATTCATGATAATAAGTAGAAATCATTATTTCATTTTATTTTTAAAAAGAATGGATTATTTTTCGAGATAATGAGGTCACTTACACACAAAGCTTATAAAATAAAGATCCTGGATGAAAATATCACTATTTATTAAAAACATACAATTTTTCAGGAAGACGATGTCACTTACCTAAAATATTTTGTGAGAGAGCTTCCGATAAAAATTCGGCTAGAGAGAGAGAGAGAGAGAGAAACCTCGCCTCTCGTATTTAAACTCTTACGACACCTTATAATAATATTTTATTAAGTTACACCTCATACATGAGGTGTAACGTTTATATTACCTCTTATACACTTAAAGCCCACATCCACTGGACGTGGCAAGGCAGCAGCAAACAAACAAACTCAAACTAAAAGCTTTGAAAATGGTGATGGTCCCTATGGGCTATCATGCTCATATGGACCATCACTTATTAAAAGTTTCATTTCATTTTTTTTTTTTCTTTTTTTTTTTTTTTTTTTTTTTTTGTTTTAAAGTTTAAGATTGTTATAATGGTGCTGCGAAGTGGCCCTCACAAGTTCGAAATGACGCTCTAGTCGTCGTCTTCAGTTAGTGATGGGACCAGACCGGGGTGGGGCAAGCTCGAGGACCGAAAGAGCTATCGCCGCGCGCTTCCCATAGAGGCTATTGTTGGCATGTTTCGCACCGAGGCGATTGTCGCGCGCTTCGTACAGAGGCTATCGCTGCATGCATCCCACAGAGGCTATCGTCGTAGCTTTACAAGAGGCTATCATCGCACGCTTCAAAAGAGGATATCACCGTGTGCTTCCTCAAGATCGAATACCGTGATCGCGTCATCTGGGCTTAATGTCATGCGCACGTCATCAAAACATAGCGTCGTGCATGCTATAGCGCTGCTGACTGTGGAGTTTTCCAGTTTCCCCAAATCGTGACCTGTCATCACCACAAGTAGGACACTACTTTGCATCTTGAGGGAGTCAAGTCTCCAGTTACCACCCTATTCCCCATGGAGTAACATTCTCTACCCACATAAAATGGTCTAGGTGCAGACCTTAAACTCCATGGTCAAAACTATATGACTTTAAACTGTAGCGGAGGTCTAGTCGAACGACCTTAAACTGCGAGGTCGTTGTTGCATGACTCTAAATTGCATAACCACAATCCAGCTGTATGACCTGAAACTGTAGTGCACGTCCTGGCCATATGGCATTAAAAGGCTTAACACCATGGTCCAAACTATATGACCTTAAACTGTGGTGGAGGTCTAGTAGCATGACCTTAAACTGCATGGTCCTAGCAGCAAGACTTTAAACTGCATAGCCATGGTCCAAGCAACAATACCTTAAAACTATAATGCACGTCCCTATAGCAAGACATTAAAATAATGCGACAAATATCTTCTGATAGCATGCCACACCGAATGTTGTGCTTATAGAGAATTGAGAAGTACAATCATTCAGGAAAATCCCTCTTGCTAGCCACATGACTACGTGAACACTAAGGAGATCCACACAATGCTGCAAGTAGAATGCTCAGACGTTTGGATGCAATGTACGGGTCCACCAGTGGAGACTTGTAGGGGAAAAAGAGATGTTTGAGGGATCCTGTCGAAGTCCTCACCCTTGAGGAACTATTCATGATTCTGACAGCTTGAGGATTTTATAGGGACCTCATCGGCCAGAATCAGGCCAACTTGGAGGCCGAGTGCTATGAACCTTTGGTTGGCATTGTTCGTTGCTACACCAGGTTTGCTTTTGATGATTAGGGTATCTCTGTAGGTATCATCTAGCGGGGTCTAGTAGGGGGCTTTTGACCTGCCCAAAAGTCTGGGCCTATTGGCTAGGGGGATTTTAGTGAGGCCGCCTCGTGGGCCCCATCTTGTCTGGTCCAGTCAGGGGCATGTCTCGACACTCTGAGTCTATCTGCTAAGGAAGGTTTTAGGTGAGGTGATCTCATGGCGAGGAATAACCCTGAAGTCTCTGGCAAGTTAGGACCTAGCTTCGTCAGTTTCTTGCCTTCGTGATGGTCTTTTAGCATATAAGAGGGATATTTCGATCGTCGCCCTCACCCTCAAGGACTCTTGTTGTTTGCAGAGATGAAACATGGGAGATCTTATGCGACTCTCACTCCCTGGTGAGCCATTTTGTCTTGTGATAGAATGCTGGAGGCTGAGGATTTTAAGTAGACCTCATAGAATCATGCTTGTTTAGCAATTGGGTGGCGGCTGAGGCTGTGGTAGTGCGTCAACCTGCTTTGTCGGTCCAAGCACCCTTTGCGGGTTTTCCCTTGAACAAGGGAAATGGTGCCGTAAAAGACGGTTTTCACTAACTTTCTTTATTTTTGGGCTCTTTTACCCATGACCTAGCGGGCATCCGTTTTTCCTCATGGTGCCATTTGGGGTTTTCACCATGCCTAGATTTTTGTTTTCACATAACTCTTTTACTCATGGTTTCGTGACCATGCCCGTCCGTCACTTTTACTCATGGCATTCCCTTGTCTAGGTGTAGATGATGCCCCTTTTTATGAAGGCGTGTTTAGGATCATGTCTTTGAGACCTGTGTTAGCCTTTTAACATCATGCGGCTAGGACGTGCACTATAGTGTAGGGTCATACAGCTGGTCATACAGCTGGACTATAGTGGTGATTAATGGCAGTCGGTAGAGGCATGGAGTGAGTATGGTGGTGGTTTTAGCTCACTTTGGGAGGTTGCCTATGAAAGATTGAAGATGATGAATGGTGGTTGGAAAATGGTAACCCACTAGCTGACGGGGAGTATGGGTGCCGAGGTGGCTTGCCGTTTTGTGAGCATGGGTGAGACTCATTGAGGAATGATGAAATAGTGGTAGTGAAACGAATGGCTTCATTGGGGAAGCACTGAAGATGGTGCATGCACACAAATGGGTTGGTTAGGGAACTACGTTCGTGAAAATGTATGTAAAGGGGATGTGCACGTATGTGTGGGGGCGTGTCACACCCCCATGAAATTTCAATACAGATATTCTTGAAATGTGACAGTCCAAAACATATATACATCTCTTGATAGGACAAATTTACAGTGGCGAGGTCTTACAAAGTAAATAAAGAAAGCTAGCACAACAACAATATCTTCCAAGGTTGATCTTGACTAGCACTCAAAATGAATCCGCATTTATCCTGAAAAAATGCTTACCATAATTTGATGAGTTTGGCTACTCAGTAAGTAATCATCATAATCCTAAAAATAATCATGATTGAAAGATATCAATATTTTCAAAAAGGAGATCTATTAAGAGGAATGCATTAACAATTTCACTTTCAAAAATGCATAATTAAGTATAATCCGAATAATTGAAATACATATCACATTTTAGCATCAAGGCATAATTAAAAAGATTTCACAAAATACCCTACCGGCGTCCCAAGTAGGTCACCTATATACCCCATCAGCGTCCTGATAGGTCCACTTAATCCCTATCGGCGTCCCAGATAGGTCCACTTAATCCTTGCAGGTCCACCTATACCTCACCGGCGTACCGGATGAGTCCACTTAATCCCTACCGACGTCCCGGATAGGTCCACTTATACCTCACCGGCGAACCGGATGAGTCCACTTGCATATTTAAAGTATTTCTAAATCTCTTTAAATATTCGAAAGCAGTAATATCATGTACTCAACGTATCACTAAAATCATTAATATGAATCTCACTGAAACCATTAATAACATTCACTTTCAATAACATTTCAAAAATAACCAATCAATTATTTTGGGCTCAAATTTAGAAAGGTAGAAGTTCGTAAAGGCATTCTAGCATAATTGCCAGTTTAATAGGTGTAGGAAAAACTCTTATAGAATTTCAAGAATACGGAATTATCACAATTTATGG
>NW_006499677.1:178485-192466 GCF_000471905.2 Amborella trichopoda | reverse complement strand
ACAATATCTAAATATTCAAAAACAACAGAAAGAAATATCACAATTTTACTAAAAGCAGAAATATCACATTTATTTCTAATAATTTTACAATATTTAAAATTTTCTAACAATAGACAAGGAAAAACAATAAATTTATTTTTCTAAGAATTTACAGCATTTAAAATTTCTAACATAGATAAAATATCACAATTTTTATTAATAAGATTATTTTTCAAGATAATGAGGTCGCGTGCGCATAAAATTTATCGCGCCTAAAATTCATAATAATAAGTAGAAATAAAACAGTTCATTTTCTTCTATCTTTATTACACATAATTTGTACACTATATTGGTGTTAATTGAATTTCCCATCGGTGTGGCTACCTTTAGAATGTATTCTAACTGTTCTGGTTCTACCTTTAAGTGGCACGCAAAGTGTTGTGACACAAATGAATGAGTAGATCCAGGATCAATCAAAACATGAGCTACTTTTTGGAAGATAGTAAGAGTACCTTGGATCACTGATTTTGAGGCCTGAGCGTCTTGCTCGGTAATCGCAAATACTCTTCCCTTCATCAGAGGCTTTGAAGCTATCTCTCCTTGCTTTGGAAGTTGTTGTGTCTGTAAGCTAGGACATTGTCTAATCTGGTGTGCCAATTTTCCACATTTAAAACAGGCTCCGGTATTCCAATAACAAGGGCTTGATCTATGGTTTTTCCCACATTTTCTACATGGTTCTATTGGGCTTTGAAATGGCGAGGGCCTTGGCTTCTTGTTTGACCTTTCAAACTGTTGTCGATTAGATGATGTAGGTCTAACATGACTTTTCTGATTTTTCATCTTTTGGTAATCTTCAAAATCATTTTCGATAATTTGGGCTCGATCCACTATTTCAACATAAGTTCTTAATTTCAAGACTGATATTCTGCTTCTAATAGCTGGCCTGAGACCCTTTTCAAATTTCTTCACCTTTCTTGCCTCACTGTTAATCATATGTGGTGCAAACCTGGCCAATTCAGTAAACTTGGCCTCGTACTGTGCTATTGTCCTATTTCCTTAGACTAATTCTAGAAATTCCATTTCTTTTTGGTCTCGAATAAAATCTGGAAAATACTTTTCATTAAAAGCCTCTAGAAATACTTCTCAAGTCAAGGGTTTATTTTCTTTGACCAATACTCTTTTTGTCATTGGCCACCAGTGTTGTGCCTCACCTTCTAACATAAAAACTGCCAAGGCCACCTTCCTATCATCAGGACATTCCATAACCTCGAATATTTTTTCCAATTGCATAATCCATCCCTCGGCTTCCAGTGGGTTTACAACACCCTTAAAAGAAGGTGGGTTTAATTTCTTAAATTGTTCGATATTACACCCACCATTTCCTGTAACTGACTGCCTGGGTGGATTGTCCAAGATAGCTTTCTTCACACTCTCATCATTCGGGACACAAACCCGACCTTTGAATCTTAGCAAATCCTCACTACATATAGAGAATTCATCTCTCTTTCCTTGCTTCACCTCTTCTATAATTGTTATAAGGTGAGGGTCTTTCTTTTTTGCCAATCGAATCTGTTGGATTAATTGGGGTTCTGCCTTAATGTTGGCAATCATACTTACCACACCATTAATGGACGGAGTTGAATGCCAATCCACTATTTCCTCTAACAATCTCATTTCATGGATCATTAGATGAGCTAAGACTCCTGTAGATTTTCTACTTAGAGCGTCAGCCACAACGTTAGCTTTTCCTGAATGATAATGGGTTGTACAATCATAATCTTTTAAGAAATCCATCCATCTTATCTGCCGCATATTTAAATCCTTTTGAGAGAAGAGGTATTTCAAACTCTTATGATCCGTGTATATTTCGAATTGCTCACCATTTAGATAATGCCTCCATATTTTCAAAGCAAATACTATTGCAGCTAACTCCAAGTCATGAATTGGATATTTTTTCTCATATTCTTTCAACTGTCTGGATGCATATGCCACTACTTTCCCATATTGCATTAATACACAGCCCAAGCCTTTATGTGAAGCATCACTATAAATCACAAATCCCCCACTCCCCTCAAGAATAGTTAAAATAGGTGCTGAAGTTAATCGAACTTTTAGTTCTTGAAAACTCTCCTCACATTCACCTGTCCACTCAAATTTGATATTTTTCTGTGTCAATCGAGTCAATGGGGTTGCGATTCGAGAAAATCCTTCTACAAATTTTCTGTAATATCCTGCCAATCCCAAAAAGCTTCAAATTTCAGTCACATTACTTGGTTGTTTCCAATTGACAACGGCTTCAACTTTTGAAGGATCAACTGATAGACCTTCCTTTGATATAACATGTCCTAAAAATGTCACTTGTTCAAGCCAAAATTCACATTTACTACGTTTGACATACAATTTCTTTTCTCTTAATATTTGCAATACCATTCTTACATGCTGCTCATGTTCCTTCTGATTCTTGGAGTAAATTAAAATATCATCGATGAATACCACAATAAATTTATCCAAAAAGGGCCAAAAGATCTGATTCATCAAATCCATAAATGCAGTCAGTGCATTGGTTAATCCAAAAGGCATGACTAAAAATTCATAAAGGCCATACCTCGTTCTGAAAGCTGTCTTGGGAACATCATCACTTTTAATCTTAAGCTGATGGTATCCAGATCTACGATCAATTTTTGAAAACACTTGTGATCCTTGTAATTGATTAAATAAATCATCAATTCTAGGTAATGGATACTTATTTTTCACTGTCACTTGGTTCAACTGTCTATAACCAGTACACAATCTCATAGTCCCATCTTTCTTTTTGACAAACAGTACTGGAGCACCCCAAGGTGACACACTGGGCTTGATAAAACCTTTATCTAATAATTCTTCCAATTGTGGTTTCAGTGCTTTAAGTTCTGCAAGTGCCATTCTATAAGGTGCCTTAAAAATTGGTGCTACCCCTGGCAATAATTCAATGGAGAATTCAATTTCCTTGTCAGGCGGTAATCCTGGTAATTCTTCTGGAAAAACGTCGGGAAATTCTCGGATAACCGGAGTGGTATCCAAATTTATTTCTTCCTTCCTATCTTCTTTGATATAGGCAAGAAAGCCTTGACACCCTTTTCGAAGGAGGCGATTAGCTCGAATACAAGAGATTAAATATGATGGGGAGTCTTTTTTGACACCATTGAAGTAAAATATTGGTTGATTCGGAATACTAAAGGTTACGATTTTCTTATAACAATCAATACTTGCATGGTATGCAGAATGCCAATCCATGCCTAAGATTAAATCAAAATATTGAATTTCCAGGAGTATTAAATCAACCAACAGTTTCTTTTCTTCTATCTTTATTACACAAGATTTGTACACTATATTGGTGTTAATTGAATTTCCCATCGGTGTGGCTACCTCTAGAATGTATTCTAACTGTTCCGGTTCTACCTTTAAGTGACATGCAACGCGATTACCGAGCAAGACGCTCAGGCCTCAAAATCAGTGATCCAAGGTACTCTTACTATCTTCCAAAAAGTAGCTCATGTTTTGATTGATTCTTGATCTACTCATTCATTTGTGTCACAACACTTTGCATGCCACTTAAAGGTTAGAACAGTTAGAATACATTCTAGAGGTAGCCACACCAATGGGAAATTCAATTAACACCAATATAGTGTACAAATCATGTGTAATAAAGATAGAAGAAAAGGAACTGTTGGGTGATTTAATACTCCCGAAAATTCATGATTTTGATGTAATCTTAGGCATGGATTGGCTTTCTGCATACCATGCAAGTATTGATTGTTATAAGAAAATTGTTACCTTTAGTATTCCGAATCAACCAGTATTTTACTTCAATGGTGTCAAAGAAGACTTCCCATCATATTTAATCTCTTGTATTCGAGCTAATCGCCTCCTTCGAAAATGGTGTCAAGGCTTTATTGCCTATATCAAAGAAGATAGGAAGGAAGAAATAAATTTGGATACCACTCCGGTTATTCGAGAATTTCCCGACGTTTTATCAAAAGAATTGCGAGGATAACCGTTTGACAGGGAAATTGAATTCTCCATTGAATTATTGCCAAGGGTAGCACCAATTTCTAAGGCACCTTACAGAATGGCACTTGCAAAACTTAAAGAACTGAAACAACAATTGGAAGAATTATTAGATAAAGGTTTTATCAAGCCCAGTGTGTCACCTTGGGGTGCTCCAGTACTGTTTGTCAAAAAGAAAGATGGGACTATGAGATTGTGTATTGATTATAGACAGTTGAACTAAGTGACAGTGAAAAAGAAGTATCCATTACCTAGAATTGATGATTTATTTGATCAATTACAAGGATCACAAGTGTTTTAAAAAATTGATCTTAGATCTGGATACCATCAGCTTAAGATTAAAAGTGAAGATGTTCCCAAGACAGCTTTAAGAACGAGGTATGGCCATTATGAATTTTTAGTCATGCCTTTTGGATTAACCAATGCACCAGCTACATTTATGGATTTGATGAATCGGATCTTTAGGCCCTTTTTGGATAAATTTATTGTGGTATTCATCGATGATATTTTAATTTATTCCAAGAATCAGAAGGAACATGAGCAGCATGTAAGAATGGTATTGTAAATATTAAGAGAAAAGAAATTGTATGTCAAACTTAGTAAATGTGAATTTTGGCTTGAACAAGTGACATTTTTAGGACATGTTATATCAAAGGAAGGTCTATCAGTTGATCCTTCAAAGGTTGAAGCCGTTGTTAATTGGAAACATCCAAGTAATGAGACTGAAGTTCGAAGCATTTTGGGATTGGCAGGATATTACAGAAAATTTGTAGAAGGATTTTCTCGAATCGCAACCCCATTGACTCGATTGACACAGAAAAATGTCAAATTTGAGTGGACAAGTGAATGTGAGGAGAGTTTTCAAGAACTAAAAGTTCGATTAACTTCAGCACCTATTTTAACTATTCTTGAGGGGAGTGGGGGATTTGTGATTTATAGTGATGCTTCACATAAAGGTTTGGGCTGTGTATTAATGCATATGGGAAAGTAGTGGCATATGTATCCAGACAGTTGAAAGAATATGAGAAAAAACATCCAATTCATGACTTAGAGCTAGCTGCAATAGTATTCGCATGGAAAATATGGAGGCATTATCTATATGGTGAGCAATTCAAAATATACACGGATCATAAGATTTTGAAATACCTCTTCTCTCAGAAGGATTTAAATATGCGGCAGACAAGATGGATGGATTTCTTAAAAGATTATGATTGTACAATCTATTATCATTCAGGAAAAGCTAACGTTGTGGCCCACGCTCTAAGTAGAAAATCTACGGGAGTCTTAGCTCATCTAATGATCTAAGAAATGAGATTGTTAGAGGAAATAGTGGATTGGCATCCAACTCCGTCCATTAATGGTGTGGTAAGTATGATTGCCAACATTAAGGCGGAACCCCAATTAATCCAACTGATTTGATTGGCACAAAAGAAAGACCCTCAGCTTATAACAATTATAGAAGAGGTGAAGCAAGGAAAGAGAGATGAATTCTCTTTATGTAGTGAGGATTTGCTAAGATTCAAAGGTCGGATTTGTGTCCTAAATGATGAGAGTGTGAAGAAAGCTATTTTAGAAGAAGCACATCATTCTCGTTATACGATACATCCCGGAAGTATTAAAATGTATCAGGACCTGAAGAAAACCTTTTGGTGGAATATGAAAAAAGAGGTAGCACTATTTGTGTCTAAATGCCTAACATGCCAGCAAGTAAAAGCTGAACATGAAAGGCCCGCTGGGTTGTTGCAGCCTTTACCCGTGCCAGATATGAAGTGGCAGCACATCTCTATGGATTTTGTCTCTGGCTTGCCTAGAACAAATTCAAGACATGATAGCATTTGGGTCATTGTGGACCGGTTGACCAAAGCTGCCCACTTTCTACCGATTCGACAATTTGGATCGACTGGCCCTGTTGTACATTAAGGAAATAGTGCGGTTGCATGGAGTTCCTGTCAGTATTGTATCAGACAGGGATACTCGGTTTACTTCTAAATTTTGGGCTAGACACTAGTCAGCCATGGGGACGAGACTCACCTTTAGTACTGCCTTTCAACCCCAAACTGATGGACAATCGGAGAGGACCATCCAAACCTTGGACGATATGCTGAGGGCCTGTGTTATTGACTTTACAGGAAGCTGGGATGACCATTTACCCCTGATTGAGTTTGCTTATAATAATAGCTTCCAAACCAGTATTCAGATGGCACCATATGAAGCCCTGTATGGAAGGAAATGAAAGTCACCCATATGTTGGGATGAGGTTGGTGAAAGAAAGCTTTTGGGGTCAGAAATTGTCCAGATAACCACAGATAAAATAGCATTAATTTGTGAAAGGCTCAGGACAGCTCAGTGTTGGCAAAAGAGTTATGCCGATAACCAAAGGAGAGATCTAGAATTTTAGGAAGGTGATCAAGTTTTCTTAAAAATCTCACCAATAAAAGGCATTATGAGATTCGGCAAGAAAGTAAAGCAGAGCCCATGTTACGTCGGACCATTTGAAATCCTGGAAAGAATCGGAGATTTTGCTTATAGACTTGCCTTACCACCCGAATTGGCACATATCCCTAATGTCGTTCATGTTTCTTCACTACGAAAATATCAGCCCGACCCATTCCATATCTTGAAATATGAACCTTTACCGATCAGGAAGGACCTATCCTTCATTGAGTAGCCAATTTTGATACTGGATAAAAGGGTGCAAGTGTTGTTCAAGAAGGAGATTCCTTTGGTCCATGTATTATGACAGTACCATTCAGGAGAAGAGTCGACTTGGGAAAGAGAAGACGATATCGGAGAAAAATATCCCTATCTTTTTCAGTAATCAGGTACACAATTTAGAGCACTAAATTTCTTTAAGGGGGGGGGAGATTGTGACGACCAAAAAATTTTGGAAAATAATATTAATAATAATAATAATATTAATGGTGTTAACCTAAATAAATACAAATTAAATAAATAAAATAATAATTATATATTAGTAATGATAATGATAATAATAAAAATAATAATAATAATAATAATAATAATAATAATAATAATAATAATAAAATAGTAATGATAATAAAAATACAAAATACTAATATAATTTTTGGATGATAGTTCATTATATTATGAATAAACCATAGGAACTCCTTAAATTTTCCCTTTTCACAAGTTAATACGATGGCATTACAAGAGGATGATAGGTCGGTAACTTTTGAGTGTCTAGATAGTTGTACTTGTGCCCTTCGTATCAGCTATGACTTTCCAATATTCAATAGTTGATAACTTCATTCTTTCTTGAGGATGCCAAATGACAGGAGTATTAGCTTTTCTTAAAGTGTTTCCAAACAATAACTTAAATTTCCAATTGGGAGACCATTTATACAGCATGGCCCTAAGGGATCACCATTTCTTTTTTACTCTTTTTATTTGACGCGTTATTTGGGCCTTCGCTTTTATCGTTGCCCTATGATGTGGCAGGTTAACATTCACTTGTGTTGGTTCCTTGACACTTCCATTATGACATGTATGCTATGACATGTATGCTAAATATGTATGCCATCTTCCCAATTCATGTGTCAACGACATATGTACCATGAAGTGTTACCTTATCAATCGATTCGTTTTAACCCCACTATTCCGTTTTAAAATGCTTTAGAGGAAAAAAAAACAAAAAAGTGTACAGATGATGCCCCAAACAACCTGCTGCATAGCTGTTTTTCTCTCTCGTTTTTTTTTAGCATATAGTCTCTCTCTCTCTCTTGATGTTTACCCTCTGTTAATTCCTTATCTTTTGCTGGAGGACTCATGCTTCCATGATTAGCCCCTTACATCTCACAAAAAATTCATGGTCATGGGGTCTTTCAGAGGTTTTTTCGCTTTCCCTCTTACAAACACAGTGAGTTCCTCTCTCTTACCGAATTTTTATCGGAAGCTCCTTCTCAAATATTTTAGGTAAGTGACATTATTATTTTGAAAAATAATCCATTTTTTTAAAAAATTAAATGAAATAATTATTTCTGCTTATTATAATGAATTTCAGGCGCGATAAATTTTATGTGCGACCTCATTATTTTGAAACATAACCTTTTTAATAAAAATTGTGATATTTTATCTATGTTAGAAATTTTGAATGCCGTAAATTATTAAAAATAAATATATTTTTTTTTCTTGTCTATTGTCAGAAAATTTTAGATACTGTAAAATTCTTAAAAATAAATGTGATATTTCTGCTTTTAGTAAAATTGTGATATTTCTTTCTACTGTTTTTTAATATTTAGATATTGTAAAATTCATGTGAAAATGACTGCCTTATTATTTAGAAATTGATATTTTTGCAATTGATTATAGCATTGTTGTGAAATGTTTATTTGTGAATTGATAGCCCATAAATTGTGATAATTCCGTATTCTTGAAATTCTATAAGAGTTTTTTCTATACATATTAAATTGACAATTATGCTAGAATGTCTTTACGAACTGGTACCTTTCTAAATTTGAGCCCAAAATATTTGATTAGTTATTTTTGAAATGTTATTGAAAGTGAATGTTATTAATGGTTTCAGTGATATTCATATTAATGGTTTCAGTGATATGTTGAGTACATGATATTGCGCCGGTGAGGTATATGTGGACCTATCTGGGACGTCGGTAGGGATTAAGTGGACTCATCCGGTACGCTGGTGAGGTATAAGTGAACCTGCAGGGATTAAGTGGACCTATCTGGGACGCCGATAGGGATTAAGTGGACCCATCAGGACGCTGATGGGGTATATAGGTGACCTACTTGGGACGCCAATAGGGTATTTTGTGAAATCTTTTTAATTATGCATTGATGTTTGTATTTCAATTTTTTGGACTATACTTAATTATGAATTTTTGAAAGTGAAACTGTTAATGCATTCCTGTTAATAGATCTCCTTTTTGAAAATATTGATATCTCGCAATCATGATTATTTTTAGGATTATGATGATCACTTACTGAGTAGCCAAACTCAGCAAATTATGGTAAGCATTTTTTTTAGGATAAATGTGGATTCATTTTGAGTGCTAGTCAAGATCAACCTTGGAAGATATTGTTGTTGTGCTAACTTTCTTTTGTTACCTTGTAAGAATTCGCCACTGTAAATTTGTCCTATCAAGAAATATATATATGTTTTGACTGTCACATCTTAGGAATATCAGTATTGCAATGGTCCTCTCTGATTGTCCATCAGTTTGGGGGTGAAAGGCAGTACTAAAGGTGAGTCTCGTCCCCATGACTGACTGTAGTCTAGTCCAAACTTTAGAAGTAAACCGAGTATCCCTGTTCGATACAACACTGACAGGAACTTCATGCAACCGCACTATTTCCTTAATGTACAACTAAGCCAGTCGATCCAAAGTGTACGTCGAGCGAATCGGTAGAAAGTGGGCAGCTTTGGTCAACCGGTCCACAATGACCCAAATACTATCATGTCCTGAATTTGTTCTAGGCAAGCCAGAGACAAAATCCATAGAGATGTGCTCCCACTTCAATTCTGGCACGGGTAAAGGCTGCAACAACCCAGCGGGCCTTTGATATTCAGCTTTTACTTGCTGGCATGTTAGGCATTTAGACACAAATAGTGCTACCTCTTTTTTCATATTATTCCACCAAAAGGTTTTCCATTAATGGTGTGGTAAGTATAATTGCCAACATTAAGGCAGAACCCCAATTAATCCAACAAATCCGATCGGCACAAAAGAAAGACCCTTAGCTTATAAAAATTATAGAAGAAGTGAAGTAAGGAAAAAGAGATGAATTCTCTATATGTAGTGAGGATTTGCTAAGATTCAAAGGTCGGGTTTGTGTCTCGAATGATGAGAGTGTGAAGAAAACTATTTTGGAAGAAGCACATCACTCTCGTTATACGATACATCCCGGAAGTATTAAAATGTATCAGGACCTAAAGAAAACCTTTTGGTGGAATAATATGAAAAAAGAGGTAGCACTATTTGTATCTAAGTGCCTAACATGCCAGCAAGTAAAAGCTGAACATCAAAGGCCCGTTGGGTTGTTGTAGCCTTTACCGTGGCAGAATGGAAGTGGGAGCACATCTCTATGGATTTTGTCTTTGGCTTGCCTAGAATAAATTCAAGACATGATGCATTTGGGTCATTGTAGAGCATACACTTTGGATCGACTGGCCCAGTTGTACATAAAGGAAATAGTGTGGTTGCATGGAGTTCCGATCAGTATTGTATCGGATAGGGATACTCGGTTTACTTCTAAATTTTGGGCTAGGCTACAGTCAGCCGTGGGAACAAGACTCACCTTTAGCACTGCCTTTCATCCCCAAACTGATGGATAATCGGAGAGGACCATCCAAACTTTGGAAGATATGCTAAGGGCATGTGTCATTGACTTTATAGGAAGCTGGGATGACCATTTACCCCTGATTGAGTTTGCTTATAATAATAGCTTCCAAGCCAATATTCTGATGGCACCATATGAAGCCCTGTATGGAAGGAAATGCAGGTCACCCGTTTGATAGGACGAGGTTGGTGAAAGAAAGCTTTTGGGGTCAGAAATTTTTCAGATAATCATAAATAAGATAGCATTAATTCGTGAAAGGCTCAGGGAAACTAAGAGTCGGCAAAAGAGTTATGCCGATAACCAAAGGAGAGATCTAGAATTTTAGGAAGGTGATCAAGTTTTCTTAAAAATCTCACCAATAAAAGGCATTATGAGATTCGGCAAGAAAGCAAAGCAGAGCCAACGTTACATCGGACCATTTGAAATCCTGGAAAGAATCGGAGGTGTTGCTTATAGACTTGCCTTACCACCCGAATTGGCAAATGTCCATAATGTCTTTCATGTTTCTTCACTACGAAAATATCAGCCCGACCCATCCCATATCTTGAAATATGAACCTTTACCGATCAGGAAGGACCTATCCTTCATTGAGCAGCCAATTTTGAAACTGGATAGAAGGTGCAAGTGTTGCACAAGAAGGAGATTCCTTTAGTCCATGTATTATGGCAGTACCATTCAAGAGAAGAGTCGACTTGGGAAAGAGAAGACGATATCAGAGAAAAATATCCCTATCTTTTTCAGTAATCAGGTACACAATTTAGAGCACTAAATTTCTTTAAGGGGGGGGGGGGGGGGGGGAGATTGTGATGACCAAAAACTTTTAGGTAAAAAAAAAAAAAAAATAATAATAATATTAATAGGTAGTTAACATAAATAAATACAAAATAAATAAATAAAATAATAATTATATATTAGTAATGATAATGATAATAATAATAATAATAATAATAATAATAATAATAATAATAATAATAATAATAATAATAATAATAATAATAAAAATAATAAAATAGCAATGATAATAAAAATACAAAATACTAATATAATTTTTGGATGATAGTTCATTATATTATGAATAAACCATAGGAACTCCCTAAATTTTCCCTTTTCACAAGTTAATACGATGGCATTATAAGAGGATGATAGGTCGGTAACTTTTGAGTGTCTAGATAGTTGTACTTGTGCCCTTCGTATCAGCTATGACTTTCCAATATTCAATAGCTGATAACTTCATTTTTTCTTGAGGATGCCAAATGACAGGAGTATTAGCTTTTCTTAAAGTGTTTCCAAACAATAACTTAAATTTCCAATTGGGAGACCATTTATACAGCATGGCTCTAAGGGATCACCATTTCTTTTTGATTCTTTTTATTTGACGCGTTATTTGGGCCTTCTCTTTTGTTATTGCCCTATGATGTGGCAGGTTAACATTCACTTGTGTTGGTTCCTTGACACTTCCATTATGACATGTATGCTATGACATGTATGCTAAATATGTATGCCATCTTCCTAATTCATTTGTCAAGGACATATGTACCATGAAATGTTACCTTATCAATCGATTCGTTTTAACCCCACTATTCCCTATTAAAATGCTTTAGAGGAAAAAAAAAAAAAAGTGTACGGATGACGCCTCAAACAGCCTGTTACATAGCGGTTTTTCTCTCTCGTTTTTTTTTAGTCATATAGTCTCTCTCTCTCTCTTGATGTTTACCCTCTGTTAATTCCTTATCTTTTGCTGGAGGACTCATGCTTCCATGATTAGCCCCTTACATCTCACAAAAAATTCATGGTCATGGGGTCTTTCAGTGGTTTTTTTGCTTTCCCTCTTACAAACACAGTGAGCTCCTCTCTCTTACCGAATTTTTATCGGAAGCTCCTTCACAAATATTTTAGGTAAGTGAATTATTATCTTGAAAAATAATCCATTCATTTTAAAAATTAAATGAAATAATTATTTCTGCTTATTATCATTTATTTCAGGCACGATAAATTTTATGTGCACGCGACCTCATTATTTTGAAACATAACCTTTTTAATAAAAATTGTGATATTTTATCTATTTTAGAAATTTTGAATGTTGTAAATTATTAGAAATAAATTTATTTATTTTTCTTGTCTATTGTTAGAAAATTTTAGATACTGTAAAATTATTAAAAATTAATGTGCTATTTCTGCTTTTAGTAAAATTGTGATATTTATTTTTACTGTTTTTTAATATTTAGATATTGTAAAATTCATGTGCAAATGACTGCCGTATTATTTAAAAATTGATATTTTTGCAATTGATTATAGCATTGTTGTGAAATGTTTATTTATGAATTGATATCCCATAAATGGTGATAATTCCGTATTCTTGAAATTCTATAAGAGTTTTTCCTATACATATTAAACTGGCAATTATGCTAGAATGCCTTTACGAACTGCTACCTTTCTAAATTTGAGCCCAAAATATTTGATTGGTTTTTTTTGAAACATTATTGAAAATGACTGTTATTAATGGTTTCAGTGAAATTCATTATAATGATTTCAGTGATATGTTGAGTACATGATATTACTGCTTTCGAATGTTTAAAGAGATTTAGAAATACTTTAAGTATGCAAGTGGACTCATCCGGTTCGTCGGTGAGGTATAAGTGGACCTATCGGGGACGCCGGTAAGGATTAAGTGGACTCATCCGATACGCCGGTGAGTTATATGTGGACCTGTAGGGATTAAGTGGACCTATCTGGGACGCCGATAGGGATTAAGTGGACGCATCAGGACGCTGATGGGGTATATAGGTGACCTACTTGGGACGCTAGTAGGGTAATTTTGTGGAATCTTTGAATTATGCACTGCCGTTAAAATGTTACATACATTTCAATGATTTGGATTATGTTTTAATTGTGCATTTCTGAAAATGCTTGTGCTCGCATTGTTTTTAAATTGACCTCCATTTTGAAAGTTCGTTTAGATCTTTCAATCACGATTATTTTTTTAGGATTATGATGAGCACTTACTGAGTAGCCAAACTGATCAAACTATGGTAAACATTTATCAAGATAACTGCGGTTTCATTTTGAGTACTCGTCATGGGAAACTTTGGAAGATATTGTAATTGTGCCTAAGCTTTCGTTTGTTACTTTGTAAGAATTCGCCACTGTAAATTTGTCATGTCAAGAGATGTATATATGTTTTGACTGCCACATCTCAGGAATTTCAGTATTGTAAATTCTTGGGGTGTGACAATTATCCATATACACACGAGACTACGATGATGCATATGATAAGCCCACATCCAAAACAGATGCTCACCCAATTTCGAAATTATTGTAAGTGACATCATCTTCTTGAAATATAGTATGTTTTTAATAAATAGTGATATTTTCGTCCAGGATCTTTATTTTATAAGTTTTGTGTGTAAGTGACCTCATTGCCTCAAAAAATAATCCGCTCTTTTTAAAAATGAAATGAAATAATTATTTCTACTTATTATCATGAATTTTATGCGCACGCAACCTCATTATCTTGAAAAATAATCTTGTTAATAAAAATTGTGATATTTTATCGATGTTAGAAATTTTAAATGCTGTAAATTCTTAAAAAAATAAATTTATTTATTTTTCTTGTCTATTGTTAGAAAATTTTAGATACTGT
>NW_006499677.1:156401-177811 GCF_000471905.2 Amborella trichopoda | reverse complement strand
TTTTACAATATCTAAATATTCAAAAACAACAGAAAGAAATATCACAATTTCACTAAAAGCAGAAATATCACATTTATTTCTAATAATTTTACAGTATCTAAAATTTTTTAACCATAGACAAGAAAAATAAATAAATTTATTTTTCTAAGAATTTACAGCATTTAAAATTTCTAACATAGATAAAATATCACAATTTTTATTAACAAGATTATTTTTCAAGATAATGAGGTCGCGTGCGCATAAAATTTATCGCGCCTAAAATTCATGATAATAAGTAGAAATAATTATTTCATTTCATTTCATGCCTCCTGGACTCAGGCAATGCAGTTTAATGTCATGCGATCAGGATGTGCATTATGATTTAAGGTCATAGAGCTTGGACCGTGGTTATGCAGTTTAAAGTCATGTAACTAGGACCATGCAGTTTAAGGTCATGCAACTAGACCTCTGGTACAGTTTAAGGTCATATAGTTTGGACTGTGGCTATGCAGTTTAAAGTCGTGCGGTTAGGACTAAGTAGTTTAAGGTCATACAACTAGACCTCCGCTACAGTTTAAGGTCATATAGTTTAGACTGTGGTTATGTAGTTTAAAGTCATGTGGCTAGGACTAAGGCTGTGCAGTTTAAGGTCATGCGGCTAGTACTAAGGCTGTGCAGTTTAAGGTCATGCATCTAAGAACAAGGCTGTGCAGTTTAAGGTCATGCAGCATGGACCAAGCTTGTGCAGTTTAAGGTCATGCAGCATGGACCAGGGCTGTGCAGTTTAAGGTCATGCAGCACAAACCAAGGTTGTGCAGTTTAAGGTCATGCAGCACAGACCATTGTGTGGGTCTCCATGTAGGTGAAGCTGCATGGGGAATAGGTGTATGGATAGATATCTGACTCCCTGGGGATGAAGATAGTTGAGGCTATACACAAGTATAGAGATTTAGATGAAGATGGTGGCCCTACAATGAGTGGCTAGCAGAAGTAGACTTCACAGATAATTAAGAGGGTAAGTGTGACTCCATGGGATCCATGGGGATGATGAGTAATAGTATGCATGTAACTCTGCTAAGCATGACAGACCAGAGTACAAATGCAACCCCACGAAGGGTAGTTGGTCGCAATAGGGTGTGACTCCTACAAGGGTGTTAGTGTGAAACAGACCCATTGGGGATTGAAGGGGTAAGCATGACTCCCTTCTTCTTCTTCTTAATTTCTTTGAGCATACACCTAACTCGACTAGGGATGTCGATGGAATACTCTTAGCGAAGATGTGTGTTCATTTCAAAGTCCAAAGTTATGGGTTTGGGTTATTTGTCGCACCGTGCTTTACAGTTTTAAGGTCTTGTAGCTCGGACCATGGCTATGCAGTTTAAAGTCATGCAACTAAGACCATGTAGTTTTAAGGTCATACAACTAGACCTTCGCTACAATTTAAGGTCATATAGTTTGGACCATGGTTGTGTAGTTTAGGGTCGTGCGGTGTGGACCATTGTAGGTGGGTTGCCATGCAAGTGGTTTGGTGAGAAGCGGAACAACAAGGAAAGAACATGGAAACTATGATTCCACAAGAATGACGGGACGGAGCACAGGTGTAGCCCCACTGGGAATAGTGGTAGAACATGCTTGATAGTAACGCCATCTAGCATATGGGCATGCAAGACAAGAGGTGGGGACATGGGCAGTAAAGGTGCATGATGGAAGCTTAAGAGGGCTATGAGTGATGTGACTCAATTGGACAAATGGAGGTCAGGAGAGTCTTGAGGTAATGATGATGTGTGGAATGAGTGGTGAAAATGCCCTAGTAGGTGTAGGGGTATATGGTTGAGACTGCGGTACGCCTCTTTGAGATATTGCTTTGTAGAGGCAGCAGCATGCCTTGCATGCTTTGCTTTGAAGCCTCACAGTCGAAACTGTGGTACACCACTTTGTGATATGGCATTGTTTTTTGAACGTATTTTTCATCACCTTGGTCCCTGGTAGGAAACAGGTCAATGAAGCTTACAAAACAGTGGAAATTCTTGACAATCTCATAATGGCCCTAGAATTGGTCAAGATCTTCGTCATCACTTCAAAAGACCACCTGCTAAGTTTCATCACGATCAAACATGTCTAAGGTAGTGAACACAAAGGAACAATTTTAGACAAAACAGTCTTTAACACCATGAAATGGACCCTACAATTGGAACTACATTTTTCGGTGTCTCAAATCATTATGGGAGCACCGACATTTGATTTGGCACGGTTGACAACCCCTATGGGCCAAGTTTTTGCTTAATTGGATGCTCCGGAACAAAGATATGAGCCAAAAATTGAAACAGGAGAGGCTGCACACTATTATCATGTGGCCTCACTGCACCAAAACACCATTAAAGGTGGCTATTTTTACAGTCATGTGCAGTCATTTTTGGGGCCCGTAACTCACTCGTTTCAAGTCAGATCGCTCCCAAATTTGTTGAGCGTATTTGGCATGCCCCGAGATGATGTCCGAGCAGGGAGAAAAGCTAGAGAGAAGTTGTCGATGCACGAAGAAGTTGCAGAAAATTCAGCAGCGACATACCTCGCTCGATAGACTAAATCACGATGCTGGCACAAATCGATTCAAAATCAATTTCATTATGTGCGTAAGGTCCAGGGCTATCATTAGCTCGAACCCTGTACATGATGGATGGTCAGATTCCATGCATGAAGCTGACGAAGTAACTGAAATTCTGACCACCAGATTCCAGATTCTGGCCAAAACTCAAAAGTTGTGAAATCTTCGTTCGGGCTTCAAACCACATTCCATTTGTTGCCACACGATCGTGGCAGCATGCTCAGTGCACTACGATGAAAAAATCACAGAAAAAAAATTAAGGAACGACCTCACTATAGATCCAAAGTTTCCAAGATTCAAACAAATTTCAAGTCTCGTGATCATAGCTCAAAAACATGATTCATGGCTCGAAGTTAGTATCAAAATGATCGCCATGTCAAGCCCTAAAACATAACAATAATCTTTCGATTAAATGGGCATCAGAACACCCTCGGGTCAACCATGGAAAATCATTCAAGATCTCGAGCAGCAGTAGGGACTGTTTTGAAATTCCACATATTTAAGGTGGGGGTAAAACAATCCTTTTGCACCAATTTTTATAATTTATTTTCATTCAATTAATTCTTAATTTTCAGCAATTAGGACTAATTTTGATCAATCCACCCATGATTGGGCACAATTCTATATAAACAGGCACTGCTTCATTGTAAACAAAACCCTTGGCCTTCAGTTGATTCTTGGAAGATTGAATATAAAATTTGATTCCTTGCTTGAGCCTGTGACTACGTCTTGGAGAGAAAGAGAAAAGAGAGAAGGAAAGGGTCGATACCTTTCAAGCAAGTAACTTTCTCTCTCCTCCCCTCTCTCTTCTTCTCTCTTTCTCTCTCTTCTTCTCTCTTTCTCTCTCTTCTATCTTTCTCTTTCTGTTTCTTCTTCTCTCTTTCTCTCTCTTCTATCTTTCTCTTTCTGTTTCTTCTTCTTCTCTTATTCTCTCTCTCTTCTCCCTCTTTTTTCTCCCACTCTCTTCTCTCTTTCTCCCTCTTCTCTCTCTCTTTCTTTCTCTCTCTTCTCTCTCTTTCTCGCTCTTCTCTCTCTTCTCTTCTCTCTTTCCCTCTCTTCTCTCTCTCTTTCTCTCTTTCTCTCCCTTTCTCACTCTTTCTCTCTCTTTTGTCAACTGGTGAGCCCCAGCCTCAGTTGGTCTTCTCTATCTTCTTCTGTCAACTAGAGAGGCCCAACGCCGGTTGGTCTTCTCTCTCTCATTCTTTCAACTGGCAAGGCCTAAAGCCAGTTGGTCTTCTCTATTTTCTTCTGTCAACTGGCGAGGCCCAGTGCCAGTTGGTCTTCTCTGTCATCTTTTGTCAACTAGCGAGGCCCAGCGCTGGTTGGTCTTCTCTATCTTCTTCTATCAACTGGCGAGACCTAGCGCCGATTGGTCTTCGCTCTTTTCTTCTATCAGTCGACGAGACCTAGAGCCGGTTGGTCTTCTCTTTCTTCTTCTTTCAATTGACAAGATCTAGCGCTTGTTGGTCTTCGCTCTTTTCTTCTATCAATTGGTGAGACCTAGCATCAGTTGCTCTTCTCTCTTCTTTTATCAGCCGACGAGACATAGTATCGATTGATCTTCTCTCTCTTCTTCTATCAGTCGATGAGGCCTAACGTCGGTTGGTCTTTTCTATCTTCTTCTGTCAACAGGTGAGACCTAGCACCAATTTGCCTCCTCTCTCTTCTTTTATCAATCGACAAGATCTAGCACCAGCTGGTTTTCCCTCACTTCTTCTGACAGTTGGCGAGACATAGTGCTAGTTGATTCTCTTCCTATCTTCTCATCTGACACAGTCGGTGAAGCTTAGCGCCAACTACTTCCTCTCTCTTCCATCTCCTAAAAAAGTCGGCAATGTCTAGCGCCGACGGTATCTCCTCTTCCTTCTCCCTCCTCTCTTCCTTCTTCTCTCTCCTTCTATCCATTCCCTTCTTCTCTCTAACCATTCCTCTGCTAATCTTTCGTTCAACCAAGACCCCTTGTCTAGCTTGTAGGTCTTAACCTGGACCGGTGTGAGGAGGGACTTTAAGGTCCCTCACTCCCCATCTCTTCGCTTTGGTAGAAACTCCACCAAGGCCCTTGCATGGGTAGCACTTATGTGGCCCCACATCGGATGCACCCAGCCACTGGTAAGTCAATTGCCGATCGTGTTTCTGAGTTACGCCGGAAGGCTGCCCAGTCCCTTTTTGCAAAAGACAAACACACTACCATTGCTTCTGCGAGTCGCCATAAGGCTACCCCCCACACTCCTACACCATTGGTCTCTATCCGTAGAGGCTCAACACATCGAGGTGGAAACCCGGTCTACACCCCTCACACACACCACAAGGTTTGTGGGTCACACCTCAGAGCAACCCTATTGTTGCCTCGAGACCATGTTCAAGACCGAACCTTCCAAGGTCAGTTCCTCCACATGCCACTCTTATGCATCTCACTGCTTGGGGCAACGCCATTATTATGCCAACTCGAGTACACAGGAGACGACCTTCTCATCCTCCTCCTATGCACACACAAGTGCATCCTGTAAGGAGCAAGCCTACACTTGTTGTCCTATAGACACCTGCTCGTAGCTCTTGGCCTCCTAAGGCCAGATCACTTGTACGAGCCCTGGTTGACCCTTAAGTCTCCCATAATCCTTCTTCAAGGGACGTGCACATGCACCATCTTAGACGTCCCCTTGTCCTCGACTCATGCCTCCTCATGAGTCGACCCTGCTCTTGCCTGCTCCTCCTTCATCGAGTCATCGGCCCAAGATGACTCCAGTTCCTAACCCTCATCCATTGCCGCACCTGATGGAGACAACACTCTCATGTGTAGGATGAGTTGACCAGCCGCAACCAAGATCGCAGTTTTGGCATGAGGTCCATCAAAACCTCGAGACTAAACATGATAGAGGTCTGTGAATTTTAACTAGGAAGCTAACTAAGGCATTCAAAACAACCAATTTTGGCGACCCTCTTCACCTGAATCCCGTCTACCCCCTTCAGACGATGAAGCCTAAAAAAGAGCTCAATGAGCCCTATACTGTGGTTACCGTTGCAGAAGAAGACCTAGCCACTCAACAGCCACGGTCCTAAGATCGTCGTGAACCGGCTTCTCAGCCACGGTCCCAAGACCATCAAGAACCAGTCCAAACATGATCTGCTTACAAAAGTCGAGTTCAGTCAAGGCAAGCTGACCCCTTACTGACTGACCTATCATGTACGACCCGTCAAGCTTGTAAACCCTCTATTGTCACTAACGTCAACCCCCATAATGAAACGGTCAGTGTAATGGTCGTAAGGGATCCCAGCGATGCGAAGGAGGATCACATGAACAAGTTTGAGGACATGGTGCACGTGATGATGGAGAAGATTGATCGTATTCACGTGACACGCCAGTTGGCTAACCATGAGGCTAATTCCCATCACTCTGATGGTGTACCTCCAAGGTAGCCTCCTTCGTCTACCTCATAGGAAAATTCTTTCTCTCATCCAGTTGCTCAATCAGATATTGACACTATGGTCACCCATAGCTTAAAGAACAGACAAATTCCAAGCATACAGGGTGCGACGCCTTATCAAGGACCACATCTTTCCTATATTGATCAAGTCCCGTTCCCCTCAGACTATAAGAAAGGGAAGTTTCCTCTATTCAGTGAAACCACCTCCCCAAACTAGCATTTCGCCCACTTCCAGGCAGCATGTTAAAAAACAGTAGCTGACGAGAGACTTCTTCTCCTCCAGTTTGTTGAGACCCTTGATGACCCAACATTCCAATGGTACGCCCGACTTCCTCCAAACTCGGTGCATACATGGGAGGAGATGGAGAAAATGTTCTATCAACGCTTCTATGAGGTCGAGAGAGAAGTTCAAATCATCGAGCTTCTCACCTTGACTCAAAACCCTAATGAGCCCGCAGATCAATTCATATTAAGATGGAGGAACTTGGCTTCCCACCATCCTAATCCTATGTCTGAGAAGGAAGCAGTCCAAACTTGAGTGTTGAACATGTGACTTGAAATCGCTCTACATGTCGAGGCCTCTAATCTGACCTCCATAATAGAGTTGATCTCTAAATAAGTTTGCATAGAAAGTTTGTCATGCCATCATGGTGGGGCACGACAACCACCTACAAGTTCAACGAACAACCAAGGCAATGGTCGCTCTCGGAATAACACACGGCACAACCAATGGAAAGGGGAAATTAGTGCAGCCATTATGGTCGCTGATTCAAAGAAGGCTACCTCCCAAACTTTGGACCTCTCTAAAGAGGTAAGCATGAAGTAGGTATTATCCCAGACTGGCAAGCAGCAACAGTCGTACAATCGGTTACCTCCACCAGCCACTTTGTTCAGAGTGATT
Organism: Amborella trichopoda; assembly: GCF_000471905.2. The sequence continues at coordinate 170,907 of NW_006499677.1, read as the reverse complement.
ATTTCACTAGGCATAGGAATAAGGTCTATCCGTTTGAGAAGGAATGGATCCCTGTGTTGTTCTGATTATTATTGGAGCAGAATATGACCCAGCTTTCAGAAGCTAGGTTCCCTGAGCAATCTGGCCTTGACACTCTGGAAAATTATTGTGCCTACCATCAGAGGCGCTGAAGGATATCATTGAGGCCCTGATTATGAAAGGTCAGATAAGCTTGAAGATTTAAAGAAGGACTTCGGGGCAGCTGAGGCCTCCCATGCCATAACCATTCAAGAGGAGGACGAAATGCCGCGTATCCTCTACACCCACTTCATTATAATGCTTCAGGGAGGCATAATCACACTAAAGCAGGCAAGGCAACCCCTTCGACTTGTTAAGAGGACTGAAGATTGTTGGTGTCCATACCATCAGATAAGAGGTCATTACTTGTCATAATGCACAGCTTTCCTTGACATATACTTTGAAGTATCAATAATTTTACAACCTCCCCGTAAGTGATCCCCAAATCACTTCCTCGAGGTAAGAAGATCTCACAAGGCAGGACCTTCCGATCAATGACTCAGACTCTACAGAACCCTCGACTTCCTAGCCATGGATGATTTACCATGGCCGAAACAGACTCAACTCTTTGAGGCGAGAAGCGGTTCGCCAAGCCGGTGCTAATCGTGAACCCAGTGAGACAAATCAAATAGCACCTCAACAAAACAAAAAAAGATGGGCACCAAGGTTTGCTCGCTGAAGAAACAAGACTGCTCAACCCACAATTGAGCAAGAATTTCTTAGGCCCCTTCTTTTGTTGGCAACTTTACTGGACTTCATCCCCACGATCCTTTTTCATTCTTCATCCTGTTAAGAAGACGTCCCTGTGCCATCTTCCACACAGTAAACGTCTGATGAGGGTGACGATGTTAAAAGTACTCCCCAGCAGTTTAAGCAAGAGAAAGACCTAAAAGATCCCCTGCAACTTTCCAATTCTGACGATGACGTAAAAAGCTGCTCAAATCAATTTGATAAGGGGAATGACCTTAAAAGTCCCCCACTTTCTAACCTCTTAAACCTTCTTCTCCTGCTTCTCATTCTCTTTCTCCCATGTCTTCTTCAGGTACGACCTTGATGTGCCTAGACTTCAAGGCTCTTGATCAGGAATTCAAAGGAATCAATATAAGCAGGACGGAGCGGAAGCAATTGAGAAAGACCCTAGCACAGGTGGTAGGATTCCCAATAGTTGTTGATGCCTTGGTAGCTAAAGCTAAGGCTACCACAAAGAAGCGCAAGAAGTTGAATCCAAATAAACCCCAGTGGCCCATGAGCCTAACTTGTAGCAAAGATTGAAAGAGTCAAGGAGGAAAAGTTTCTACTCTCAGGAAACTTGCAACATGACCCAAGTCTGTGAAGCACCAACCCGTTTGGAACCAACACTGCAGATAGCTTCTCAAAGGCTGAGTGATTCATATTGGCGTACTTCTTGCACTACAATCATCGAATTCCATATTTCTTGCGATCTCCAAGACAAACTCCTGCAGTCCGAGAAACAACCCCTGTTTATGGAAGACCCTTCCCTTCCTCAAACGGGGAAAGATGCAGAAATTTTAATCCACTCTGGGCTTCCATCAGAGGCAGAGATGTTAGGATCAAGTGTGAGGTCAATCACAAGATCCCTGAAAATAATGATGAAGAGTTGCAAGAGACTCTAAAAGAATAGGAAGAAGGTGGTCTGGCCACAGCTGACGAATTAGAAGAAAAAATCTTGAAGATGAAGCGGACCCCAGACCTATGTTCATTTCAACAAGAATGTCTCTAAATAAGAATAAGGAGTTCATTGCATTCTTGAAAACGAACCGGGACGTCTTTGCTTGGCATTATCATGAGATTCCCGGTTTAGACCTTCAAGTCACCGTTCATCGTCTCGGCATTGATCCGACTTTCAAACTTGTCAAATAGAAATCAAGAAGGTTCAGGCCTGATCTTGAAATACAGATAGATGCCAAGATAACAAAATTTAGACAAGCAGGTTTCATCTGTGAAGTCAAGTATCCAAAATGGCTAACAAATGTCGTTCGGGTCAAGAAGAAGAATTGTCAAATCAGGGTCTTTATTGACTTTCGTGATTTGAATATCGCTTGTCCCAAGGATGACTTCCCGTTGCCATTCACGAAGATGCTTATCGAATCCACAACTCATTTTCAAATCTTTTCCTTCATGGATGGATACTTCGGGTATAATTAGATAAGGATGGCGCCTAAAGATGAAGAGGCCACAACATTCTTAACTTCGAAAGGGGTCTTATGTTACACAATGAATCCTTTTGGATTAAAGAATGCCAACACCACATACCAGAGAGCAATGATGACCATTTTCTGAGACATGATGCACAAAGAGGTGGAGTGTTATGTCGATGACTTAGTAGTAGAATCAAAAGAGAAGGATGCTCATATGAGAGATCTTGAGAAGGTGTTCAAGCGCTTGCATCTCCATCAGCTAAAAATGAACCCACTGAAATGCGCTTTTGGTGTGAGTTCGAGAAAATTCTTGAGGTTCATCGTCAGAGATCGAGGGCTTGAAGTTGAGCAAGTTAAGATCAAGGAAATCCAAGAAATGCTGTCACCGAGTTCACTTCGAGAACTGCACTCCCTCCAAGGGCAACTGGCATACATTCACAGGTTTATCTCGAACCTCTCAGGTCGTTGTAAACCCTTTATACACCAGCTAAAGAAAGATACCCCATTCATTTGGGATGAAGCATGTCAAGCAACCCTTGACAACGTGAAGCATTATTTACTCAATCCTCTAGTACTCTCGACGCCAGTATTGAGAAGACCCCTCATTTTATATGGGACTGCTTTGGATGAGTCCCTCGGAGAATTGTTGGCACAAAAGAATGAAGAAGGAAAAGAAACCATTTTATATTATCTTAGTCGCAGGATGCAAGGGGACGATAAGAATTATCCCCCTATTGAGAAGGTATGTCTGGCCCAGATCTTCGCAGTACAAAAACTCGGTCAAGAAGTGAAACTTATATCAAAAGTTGATCCTGTAAAGTTTCTCATGACACGCCTATTCTTGTCGGGACGCCTAGCTAAGTGTGCACTATTGCTGATAAAGTTCGACATCATGTATGTCCCACAGAAGGCCATCAAGGGTCAGGCCTTAGCTATCTTTCTCACGGCACATCTTGTACCGATAGAATCTCATTTATCAAGCGAGCTCCCCAATGAAGAAGTATTATGTGTTGATCTTATTCATATGTGGGAGTTATACATCGAGGGAGCTTTCCAATCAGATGGAGGAGGCACCAGAGTAGTATTCCTGATGCCGAGAGGTATTGCCACTTTCTTTCTCTCTCGCTCAAGCTGGTTCTCATAATGAGGCAGAATATCAAGCCCTTATAATCTGACTCGAGATAACCTTTGATCTCGACTTGGAGCAGCTTAAGATCTATGGCGACTCTAAGTTGGTTATCCGACAACTCAAAGGGATCTATGATGTGAGAAAAGATATCCTCAAGCCTTGTCACGATACTGTAAAGTCATATATAGCCCAGTTTGAAGACGTATCCCTAAGTCACATCCCCAGGAGGCTAAATTCACGGGCCATTGCACTCGCAAAGCTCAGCGCTATAATTCAGTTGTCCTCATCTGTGCCCATGCTTGTTTGGGTGGCAGAATGGAGACACATCAAACTAAGAACCGACGTCGATGCAGATGACGAGAGAAATATCTTCCTAGAGTGTCCCCCTTACCCATTTGGAGCACTTCTATGGGTCAAAGAAGTAATCAAAACTGGACAAGCAATAACACATAGTCAAGGTGCTAAGGGTCAAAATCAGGGACCAGAATTCTTTGACCCAATATGTGCAGAAACTGAGCAGGTAGAAGATTGGAGAGAGCCCATCACCAGTTTCCTAAAACATGGCAAGCTCCCGAAAGATCGTTCTGAATGGAATAGCATATGTCAAATGTCCACCAAGTATACCCTCCTCGATGGAGATGCTCTCTTCAAACGGTCATTTGATGATATTATTCTTAGTTGCGTCGATATCCAAGGAGTAAGTAAGGTGTTAGAAGAAGTCAACTCAGGCATCTGTGGACTACACCAGTCCGATCCCAAGCTCTATGAACGAATACGCAGGTTGGGATACTATTGGCCTTTCATGATAGCCGATTCCTTAAGCTATGCCAAAAGTGCCAAGTATTTCAAATACATTCCAGCCTAGTTCACCAGCCTCCAGAGCCCTTACACCCTATGGTTGCATTCTCACAATGGGGTATGGACATCATAGGGCCTATTGGCTGTCCTTCCACAATGAGCCATGTTTTTATCCTAGCTGCAACATATTATCTAGTGGGCTAAAGCATTCCCCCTTAAGCAAGTTCCTGGGACATTGGTGGCCTACTTCATCGACATCATTTCATATACCGCTTCGGAATGCTCGACCGGATAATATCTGACAACGACCCTCAGTTTAGGAGTCATCACATTGATCTCTTAGTTAACCAGCTTAGTTTCGAATAAAGGTATGTACCACCCTCGGGCAAATGGATTAGCTGAGGCTTTCAATAAGACTCTGTGCAATGTTCTAAGAAAGTCAATTTCAAAAACAAGGAAGAACTGACATGAGAAGCTTCCCGAAGCACTATGGGCTTATCGTACCACTAAATGAAATTCTATTGATTCCACTCCTTATTCTCTGGTCTATAGGGCTAAAGAAATTTTACCTCTCTAAGTATAAATCCCTTCACTCTGAGTCGCTATTCACCAAGGAATAACCGAAGATGAGATAGTCAAGCTCCGTTATCAAGAATTGGATGCACTCGACAGAAAGAGGTTAGAAGCTCAACAGAACCTTGAACTCAACCAAGGGAGAATGAAGAGGGCTTTTGACAAGTCTGTCAAGATACGCTCATTCACTCATGTTGATCTAGTCTTAGTTGTCAAGAGGCTTATTGGCATGCACAGCCGTCGCAAAGGGAAGTTAGAGCCTAAGTGGGAAGGTCCCTTTACAGTAAAAATGGTCTCACCCAATGGAGCCTACATATTAGCACATCCTGATGGGGAAGTGGCAATTCCCCCAATCAATGGGCGATACCTAAAGAAGTATTATTAGTGATGTATATTCAAAAGAAAGGGAGTCAACGTGAAAACAAGCTAGATAGTCCAAACAAAATGCTAACTCTTTTCACTTAATACAAGTTTCTCTTTTTTACCATAGTGGTGTCACGTTTGAGAGATAGAGTGAGGTGAGAGAAACTTTTGACCGGTACCCCTAAGGTTGAGGTAAACCTTCTTCCTCTCCTTTTTCTTTTCTTCTTCTCTCTCTCTTCTCCCCTCTCTTCTCCCTCTTCTTCGTTTACGTTTCTAGCAGAGGACGTGCATGGCAGTGGCAGTGTCGTGCATGCCTCTCCCTTGATCCCATGGGTTAGGCATGGCGATGGCAGCGCCATGGACGACTCCCCCTCCCCTTCTATTCATCTTTCTCTTTCTTCCAGTGAAGTCTGTAGACGGCGCTGCCTACCGCGGCCCACAGATGTAGCTGTGACGTCTTGCCTAAAAACCCAAACGATGAAGTTTGTTGTCGCCTGTAGGGGTCTTCCTCTACTGCACGTCTAACAAAGACGACGATACCTATCGCCACATGCTAGAGGTTCTGGCGACACCCATCGCTGTTCACAAGCTTCCTCAGTGTGACCAGTGCCCATCGTCGTTATCCCTGCATCCCACTCCTATCACCGTGCAATCAAGGAGAAACCATCATCGTGTGCCTCGTCAACAAGAGTCAGCAACGTCCTTAAGGGATGTGTCGTCTCCTCGCATTGTCAATGACGATTCCTATTGAAGTCTGGATTTCCCCTTCTCTTTGTCATTTCGTTCTTTCCTCTCATGTCTTTCTCCTCTCACTTGACTGAGGGTAGACTTAGCCTATCATTGACGCGCTGACCTCAGTTTCGAGTAGTATTGCCGCCGTGCTAGTCTTGAGAACCATGCTCGTCCTGCTACCAATACGAGTTGGTAATTTCTGGTTGTCTTGCTAGTCGCATCCCTATGTCAAGCTCTCTTCTCTTTTCTATCTTTCACCGAACCTTACACTTCATCGCCTTCTTATATGAATGTCCATTGCCTTAAGACAAGTTGTTAGGAGCCTCGATCTCGCCCTCCGGATCCTTTGAGGATCAGGTGACACACGTCTCAGGTTTCGAGGGAAGACTCGAGACTTTTTTTAGATTGCTCTCTCGGGAACCTTGTTTGAGAACAGGGGCAGGTGTTACCAATCGGTGAGATAGGAATTTAAGGTGGGTTCAGGACTTACCCAGGTCACTCGTGTGGGCATCCTCTTAAATCACAAAGAAAGCCCCCCAGTAATAAAACTGGTCTGGAATCTCCTCCCTTAGCTTGTATTCTTCTGTTTTTTGCAATCACACATATATGGCAAAAGTTATAAGATAGGTGGGTCTGACCTCACCCTTTTCCTCTTCGATGAACGTACACAAGCACGGGCATTCAAAAAGAAGAAGAGAAAATACGGGATGAAAGACGGGGGAGAGAAGAATTTCACTGAGCAGGATGATCAGAGCGGTCACTAAGCTAGTGAATAATTGGCCTGACGTGGTAGCAAAGCTGGCTCGATAACTAAGACCGGCTCACAGGATTACTACTAGATGTCATTACCAGTACCGATTAGCTAGGCACAATGGTTAGTCGGTCATGGTAATAAAGCGAGCCAAGTAATCTTTGCATGACAACATTACGACTAGACGATAAGACTACCTTGAGAGGCTAACCTCAATCATCCCTCTTAGTCGAATGAAAGAATAACAAAATGATGATTATGAGGAAAGAACAATAAATGAAATAAGAGAAGAAGGGAGCAGAAGGAAGGAGGGAGAAGAAAGGAAGAGAAGAATATGAAAGGTGAGAGAATAAAAGAGAGAGAGGAATGGAAGATGCAGTCGATGCTAGGCATTGCCGACTGTGTTAGAAGGAAGAGAGAAACAAAGCAGTCGGTGTTTGGCTTCATCGATTGTGTTATACAAAGGAGCAGAGAGAGAAGATGCAGTCCGCACTAGGCTTCGTCGACTATAACAGAAGTAGAGAGAGAAAACACAGTCGGTGCTAGGTTTCATCGATTGCGTCAAAAGAAGAGAGAGAAGATGCAGTTGGAACTAGTCTTTGTCGACTGCACCAGAAGAGAAGAAAGGGAGAGACCCAACCGGTGCTAAGCTTACGCGGGTCGTGATGAAAGAGGAGCAAGAGAGAGATCGAGTCGGGGCTAGGCTTCACCGACTGTGACGGAAGAGAAGAAAGAGAGAAACCTAGCCGGCACAAGGCTTCACCGATTGTGATGAAAGAAAAGGAAGAGAGGAAAATCGAACTGACATTAGGCTTAATCGACTGTTATAGAAGAGAGAGAGAGAAAAATCAAGCCGACGCTAAGCTTTGCTGACTGCAACAGAAGAGAAGGAGATAGAGAAATCGAGCCGGTGCTAGGCTACATTGACTGCAATAGAAGAGAAGGAGAAAGAGAAATCCAGTCAATGCTAAGGGTCACTGACTGTAACAAAAGATAAGGAGAGAGAAATCCAGTCGGTGTTAAGCTTCACCGACTGCAACATAAGAGAAGGAGAGAGAAATCCAGCCATCACTAAGATTCATCGACTGCATTAAATGAAGAACGGAAGGAGATAGAAATGAGAAGGAGATAGAGAAGAGAATAAGAGAGAAAAAGATATAGAGATGAGAATAAGAGAGAGAAAAGATATAGATGAGAAATAGGAGAGGGAAATAGATAGAGATGAGAAAGAGGGGAGAAGAGAGAAAGAGATAGAGATGAGAAGAAGAGAGATAGAGATAGAGATGAGAAAGAGGGGAGGAGAGAGAAAAAGATAAAGATGAGAAAGAGGGGAGGAGGGAGAAAGTGATAGAGATGAGAAAGAGGGAAGGAGAGCGAAAGAGAGACAGACGAGAAAGAGGGTAGGAGAGGGAAAGAGGGGAGGAGAGAGCAAGAGGGAAGGAGAGAGAAAGAAGGGAGGAGAGAGAAAGTTACCTGCCTAAAGGGTGTCGACCCCTTTCTTCTCTCTCCTCTCTCTCTCTCTCTCCAAGATGTACCCACAAGCTTAAGAAAAATTCAGAATTTTATTGATTGATCCAAGAAGAATGAATCCATCCTTTGTAGAGTGAGGCATTGCTTGTTTATATAGAATTTAGCTAAAACGTGGGTGTACACTCAATAACTACCTAGAAATGAAGATAATTACAAATTAACTGAATTCAAAGAAATTCAAAAAATGGGCGCAAAAGGACTGTTTTGCCCTTGCTAACAATGTGTGAAATTCCAGAACAATACCTACTGGTGCCCGAGAACTTGAGTGATCTTTCGTGAATGACCCGGGGTCATTCTGAAACCTGGTTTGATTGAAACACTATTGTTTTCTAGTAGGGCTCAGCATGGCGATCATTTTGATACCAACTTCGAGCCATGAATCATGTTTTTGAGTCATGAGCATGCGACTTGAATTTTGGATGAATCTTGCAAACTTTGGATCTATTGTGTGCTCTTTCCTTGATGTTTCTTAATGACTTCTTCATTGAATCACACTGAACATGCTATCACGATCACGTTGCAATAAATGTAGCTTGATTTTGTGTCCGGATGAAGATTTTGTCATCTTGAGTTTTTGACAGGAATCTTGAAATCTGATAACCGAAATTTATAACAGCTTTGATGCCTTCGTGTGTGAAATCCAACTGTTCATTGTATGTGAGATTCAGACAAGAGATGGCCTCGGACCTCACACACATAATGCGATCGGTTTCGTGCCGATCGAGTTTGCGAGCATCGTGATCTGGCTGCTCGAATGAGGTGTGCTATTGCTGAATTTTTTACAACTTCCTTCATGGATCAGCCACTTTCATCTAGTTTTTCTCTCTGCTCGGGCGTCATCATGGGGTGCACCACATATCGAATTGCTCGCCTTGATGAAACGAACACGCTCACCAAATTTGGGAGCGATCCGCGACTGCTTGTGATTATAAAAACAACCACCTTTAATGGTGTTTTAATGCAGAGTGGCCACACGGGAATAGTGTGCGGCCTACCCCTTTTCGTATTTTATCCATAACTTTGTTTTGGAGTGCCCGATTAAGCCGAAAGTTTTTACACCATGTCGAATCTTAAGACGGTTGTCCCGCAGCTGTTTTACACACAAAATGTATGGCTCTAGTTACAAGGTCCATTTCAGGGTGCTATAGACCGATTTTGTTGAAATGTTTTTTTGTGTTCACTATCTTAGACATATCTGATCATGATGCAACATGGCAGGTGGTCTCTTGAAGTGCTGATGGAGATCTTGACCAATTCTGGGGCCATTATGAGACTATCAAGAATTTCCACTGTTTTGTAGGCTTTATTGACCTGTTTCTTATCAGCTACCAGGTGCTGAAAATATATGCTCAAACAGCTTGCCCCACCGAATGTTGTGCTTCAAGAGAAGCAAGAAGGATAACCATTCAAAAAATTTCCTTCAACTTTTACTTTTTTTCTTCCTAGCCTCAGGACCACGTGAACGTCGAGGAGATTCACGTAACGATGTAACTAGGATGCTCTGATGTAGGGATGCATTGTTCGCGGGTCCGTCCGTTAAGACTTTAGGGGGAGAATAGAATTTTTTTAGGGATCTTGTCGAAGTTCTTACCCTGGTGCAGACTGTTTGTGATTCTGAAGTTGAGGATTTTGTGCGGACCTTGTCAGTCAGAATCAGGCCTGAGTGGCAATTGAGATCCATGTCGAAGGGCATTGTTCTCATTTGGTTTGGGTTAGTTTGTTTGCTTTTGGTCAGTGCTATTTGCTGCTACACCAGGTTTGCTTTGGAGAATCAGAGTATCACTGTAGGTCTCATCTACCGGGTCCAGTAGAGGGCAGTTTTATTAGCCGATCCCAAAGGTCAGAGACTGCTGGCTAAGCAAGCTGAAGTCTCTGGCAGGTTTCACCATGGCTTTTTTAGGTCCTTATTGTTGTTGTGTTTGTGACCTCATGGGAATAATGTTCTTCCTCATGAGACTTGTCTTACTGTGTTAGCGAGTCTTCTGTCCTTTGAGTCCTTTTGTAATTGGACTCATGCTGTCAGAATATTTTCCTTGAAGCTCGTATTTTTTTATTCTTGGCATTGTGTTACCTAGGAATTTTTTTTTTTTTTTTTGAGTGAGAGCTGAAGAAACCTTTTGAGGCAAGTGCTGCATCAACGTGTTTATTGATCTAAGCGTCCTTTATGGACTTTTCCTTGAACTTCGGAAGCGGTGCCGTAGAGATGGTTTTCACCAACTTATTTTTATTTTTGGGCTCTTTTACCCATGACCTTGCGGTTATGTCCACCGTTTTCATCGATTTTTACTCACGATGTCCATTCGGGATTTCACCATGCCCGGTTTTTATTCACATAACTCTTTTACTCATGGTTATGTGATCATGCCCATCCGTCATATTTACTTATAACATTCCCTTGTTAAGGTATACACCATGCCTGTTATTTCATCATTCTTTTTTGTGAAGGCGTGTTTAAGGTCATGCCTCCGGGACCTGTGCGAAATAATTTAACGTTATATGGCCAGGACGTGCACTATAGTTTAAGTTCATACAGCTGGACCGTGGTGGTGATGAATGGTAGTCTGTGGAGGCCATGGAGTGAGTATGGTGGTGGTTTGAATTACTTGGAGAAAAGGCATTAGGTTACCTATGAGAGATGGATGATGTATGGATGGAATGTGAGTGGACGAAGGTGACTCACTAACTTACAACGAGTATGGATGGTGGGATGGTTCACCATTTTTTGAGCGTGGGTGAGACTCATTGGGGAATGATGTAGGATGATGAAAGGAATGAACTCACTGGGGAGATGGTGAAGGTGATGCATGCACACGAACAAGTCGATTAGGGAAAATGTGCTTGAAGATGCACGTAAAAGCTGTGTGCGTGCATGTGGTGGCAAGTTTCAAAGGTCATGCCTCCGAAACCTGTGCAAAATAGTTTAACATCATGCGGCCAAGACGTGCACTATGGTTTAAGGTCATACAGCTGGACCGTTGTTATGTAGTTTAGAGTCATACAACTAGGACCATGCAGTTTAAGGTCGTGCAACTAGACCTCCGCTACAGTTTAAGTTCATATAGTTGAGACCGTGGTGCTGAGTCCTTTAACATCATGCGGCTAGGACGTGCACTATTATTTAAGGTCATACAACTGAACTGTGGTTATGCAGTTTAAAGTCATGCAACTAGGATTGTGCAGTTTAAGGTCGTGCAACTAGACCTCCGCTACAGTTTAATGTCATATAGTTTGGACCATGGTGCTGAGCCTTTTAACGTCATGCGATTAGAATGTGTTTTATTGTTTCAATTCATGTAGCTTTGACCATGGCTAGGACCATGCAGTGCTGAGGTTGTGCATTTTAGGGTCGTGCAGCACGGATCGAGGCTGGGCCACCATGTAGGTGGAGCTACATAGGGAATAGGTATATGGATGGTAATCCGACTCCCTGGGGATAAAATGGTTAAGATCATTCACAAACTGAGGGCTCAAATGGAAATGGTGAATTGATGAAGAAGGGCTAAAAAGAGCGCACTTCATCAGGGCTTAGGGGGGCAAGTATGGCTCCCTAGGTTGAAAGATGAGGCTCTATGGAGAAGTGGATTATGACAGGTAAACGACTCCCTAGGGATAAGATAACTTGGTGTGAAACAAACCCACCGAGAGTTGAAGAGGTAAGAATGACCCTAACTCCACTGGGGATAATGGGCTATAGCATGGGTGTGATTTATATGGAGATGAGGGATAGTGGCCTGCTCCTGACTCCATTGGGGATGATAGGTCACAGCTTGGGTGCAACTGCCTGGGTACAACTCCACTGGGGATGACAGGACACACAAGGCTTCAACTGAAAATAGGCCACAATAGACGCCTTCAAATATCGCCGACGTCAGCTGTAGCAATAATTGTTTCTTGTGAGTGTTCAATCGGCACTGAGTTCTCAAAAACACAACCAGCGTTGGGTTGTTAAAACTCAGTTGGCACTATGAACGAGCCATGAAATTGTTTGAACACATCCGACTCTAAGTAAACCAGCAGTAAGGTCGTTTAAAATTCACCCAGTGCCAAGTCGACCGGCACTAGGGTTGTTCGGAATTCACCCGGCACCAAGTCAACCGGTGCCAGGGTTGTTTGAAATTCACCCTGTGCCAAGTCACTTCAACCGATTAGTCAGTGTTAGGCATGGATTGATACTTGAGTCATGACCCGAGCCTGATCTGTTCCTATCCATTTGTTGGAATTTTATAGATGCCGATGAATGTTGACTCTGGGCCTTGGGTCAAAGTCCATCCCAACTCATCGTCGTTTACCTTCCCTTGGATGCGATTATGATTCCCAATTTGTTAAGGGTGTTCGAGGGTATTGCAGACTACATAAGGGGACTAAGACCCCATTTTCCTCACTTTTTCACCAAAGGTAAAGGGTGCCCGATAGAAGTTCCGGCAAGTAGCAAGGGAGATTCTAGCAAGAGGTCAAGGGTTTCGGGGAAACCTTTCAGGGAAGGTTTCAGTAAGCAACGGTTTTCTGGCAAGCAAGACTCTGCCGAGGATTTGCAGGAGTTTTTCGGTTAGCACAGGGGACTTTCTGAGAAACAGAAGAACTCCAACGTAGGTATTTTGAAGGTGGAAGAGGCAGGAAGTGCAGTGGTAGGTACTTTCGCAGGTCTTGGGAGTTTTTTAAGGAGTTTTAAGGGGTTTCCAGGGGGATGTAGTGATTTTTCAAAAAACATAGTAGAGGAAAATCTCTAAGTGAGTTTTTCCAGTGTTGTTGTGATTTTACAGAGGTTTTGGTGACTTCTTGGCCAAAAATACAGGCGGGGGAAGTCTTTCAATGGGTTTTTCTGCCCATGTAGAAGAAGTTTCAGTGGGAAACCGAAGGGACAAATTGGTTGTAGGGAAGCTGAACAGTCATGGGAGGTGAACTGTCGCAGAGAAGGCGTACGGTTGCAAGAGACATGGTGGCAGTTGGCCTTCGCTAGTGTGTCAGGCAGCGTTGAAGAACGTGGTGATGATTGTCAGTCGACACAACTGAGTTCGAGGTGTTACACGTAAGAGATCCATCTACAGCCGACGTTGGCCTTTGGAGGACACAACTGCCATTGAGCCTTGGCAATCTCAACCGATGCTGAGTGTTGACATATTCAGTCCGCACTAGCCATTGGCACGTAACCGGCGCTAAATGTCATCAGACTCCGCCGGTGCTAGCCATTGGCATGCAACCGGCGCTGATGGTTTAGAAGTGTAACCGACGTTGATCCTCAAGAAAGGCAACCGGCGTTAGGAGTTGAGCTAGCATTAGCTTTTGGAAGACATAGCCGGCGCTGACTTCAAACGATGCTCATCAGCAGTGTGCCCTGTCATGATGCCGAAAGTAATGCTCGCATGTGGCAGTAAGTCACGTGCGGCATTTGCAATGTTTAACGATGAGCTATGCATGACAATGTTCATGGGTCAGCAAAAAGTGGTGAATGATGGTAAGGCATGGCTTGTGGTACCTGTTGGAAGCCAAATCCTCCAGCACAATAGTGAGGTCGATGTTGTTCTGTGGAAGAGCATCCACTGTGAACAGGGTATGCTTTCAATCATAGGAAAGTTCCTTATCAAGTCTAGCCCTCTTTGTATGTTTGAACACACCTCGAATGAATCCTACGTTGTATGTTTGATGTATAGGTCAGGTGAGATATCTGACTTGTATGTTTGATATACACGTCAGATGGACTAAAGCTAACTTCTTGGAGTGGCTTCACTTCGTCTCCTGGCCTGTAACCATCATCTTACTTGTCAGATGAATTGAAGCTAGCTCTCCAAGTGGCTTCAGTTCTTCTTCATGAGGAGGGCTTTTTCTTTAGTCCCATAACCGTCCTCTTATCCTCAGATTCAAGAATGAAACTACAGATTTTGGTTTGTAACCATCCTCTTATCCTCAGGTGCAAAAAACTTGTAACCTCCCTAGTAATGGGCTTCTTTTGCTTGTAACTCGTAACTCGTATTTGCTGCAATAAAAGGAGTTAGAATTTTCTTGGACTGTCATGCTTATTTTCGCGTCGAGTCTCTTTTTCTTGAATATGCATTATAGCTAGTACTTCTTTAAGTATCATCCATTCATAGGGGGCATTGCTTCTCCTCCTTTAGGATGTGCCAGTATGTAGGCTCCGTTGGGCGAGACCATTTTTACTACAAAGGGACCTTCCCACTTAGGCTCTAACTTCCCTTTACGCCAGCCATGCATAATAATAGTCCTCTTAATAGCTAAGACTAGATCGCCATGGGTGAATAAGCGGATCTTGACAGACTTGTCAAAAGCCCTCTTCATTCTCCCTTGGTTGAGTTCAAGGTTTTGCTGAGCCTCTAGCCTCTTTCCATCGAGTGCATCCAATTCTTGATATCGGAGCTTGACTCTCTCATCTTCGGTTATTCCTTACTGAAAAAGGACTCG
>NW_006499677.1:102093-156381 GCF_000471905.2 Amborella trichopoda | reverse complement strand
GTAGCATTCATAATGCTTCGGGAAGCTTCTCATGTTAGTTCTTCCTTGCTTTCTATACTGACTTTCTTAAAACGTTGCACAGAGTTTTATTGAAAGCCTCATCTAATCCATTCACCTGAGGGTGGTACATAGTCGAGTACCTCCATTCGAAACTGAACTAGTTAACTAAGCGATCGATGTGATGAGTCTTAAATTGAGGATCGTTATTAGATATAATCCGGTCGGGCACTCCGAAGCGATATATGATATGATGTAAAACGAAGTAGGCAACTGTTGTCCCAGGAACCTGCTAAAGAGTGACCGCTTCAACCCACTTAGAGAAATAATCTGTTGAAGCTAGGATAAAAACATGGCTCATTGAGGAAGGAGGGTCAATAGGCCCTACGATGTCCATACCCCATTGTGAGAAGGGCCATGATGCAACCGTAGGATGTAAGGGCTCTAGAGGCTAGTGAACCAGGCTGGAGTGTATTTGGCATACTTGGCACTTTTTAGCATACCTAAAGGAATCAAAGATCATAGAAGGCCAAAAGTATCACAACCTGGGGCATTCGTTCATAGAGCTTAGATCCAGACTAGTGTAGTTCACAAATGCCTGAGTGGACTTCTTCTAACACCTTCTTTGCTTCTTGGATATCGACACATCTAAGAAGAATGCAGTTAAATGACCGCCTGAAGAGAGCATCTCCTTCAAGGAGGGTACACTTGGTAGACATTCGACATATGCTGTTGTGTCCAGCACGATCTTCTGGGAGCCTGCCATGTTTTAGGAAACTAGTGATGGGCTCTCTCCAATCTTCTACCTGCTCAATTTCTGCGCATATTGGGTCAAAGAATTCATGTTCTTGATTTCGACCCTTAGCTCCTTAACTCTTTGCTATTTCTAGTTCAGTCTTGATTACTTCTTTGGTTGATAGAAGTGCTCCAAATGAATAAGGAGGGCACTCAAGGATAATATTTCTCTCATCATTTGCATCGACCTCGGTTCTTAGTTCGATGTGTCTCCATTCTGCACCCAAACAAGCGTGGGTCTTGATGAGGATAACTGAATTGTAGCGCCGGGCATCGCAAGTGAATCAGCCTGCGAGTTTAGCCTCCTATGGATGTGACTCAGGGATACGTCCTCAAACTGGGACATATACGATTTTGCAGTATCATGATAAGGCTTGAGAGTATCTTTTCTCACATCATAGATCCCTTCGAGCTATCGGATAACCAACTCAGAGTCACCATATATCTTGAGCAGCTCCAAGTCGAGGTCGAAGGCTACCTCCAGTCCGATTAAAAGGGCATGATATTCTGCCTCATTATGAGAATCAGCTTGAGCAAGAGAGAAAGAAAGTGGCAATATTCCTCCTCCCGGAGTCAGGAAACTACTCCGGTGCCTCCTCGATCAGATTGGAATGCTTCGTCAAATTACAATTCCCACACATGAACAAGGTCAGCCCAAAATACTTCTTCATCAGGAAGGTCACTTGATAGTGGAGATTTTGCCGATACGGGATGTGCTGCGAGAAAGTCAGCCAAGGCCTGGCCCTTGATGGCCTTCTTTGGGACATACGTGATGTCAAAATCCATTAGCAATAATGCCCACTTAGAAAGGCGTCCCGACAAGCATGGGCGTGTCATGAGAAACTTTACAGGATCAGTTTTCGATATAAGTTTAACTTCATGACCAAGCAAGTAACGGCAGAGTTTTTGTACTACAAAGACCAAGGTCAAGCACATCTTCTCAATAGGGGAATAATTCTTCTCAACCCCTTACATCCTGCGGCCGAGGTAATATAATGCAGTCTCTTTTCCCTCTTCATTGTTTTTGTGCCAACAATGCTCTGAGTGACTCGTCCAAAACAATCACATCTAGAATGAGGGGTTTTCCCAATACTAGTGTAGAGAGCACAAGAGGGTTGAGTAAATAATGCTTGATGACATCAAGGGTTGTGTATAAAGGGTTTACAGCGACCTGAAAGGTTTGAGATAAACCTGCGAATGTATGCCAGTTGCCCTTGGAGGGAGTGCAGTTCTCAAACTATAGTCGGTGACGACATTTCTTGGATTGCCTTGATCTTGACTGGCTCAACTTCAAGCCATCGATGCCTGATGACGAACCCTAAGAATTTTCCAGAGCGTACGATAAAAGCGCATTTTAGGGTGCCCATTTTAAGTTCATCAAGATGCAAACTCTTAAATACCTTTTCAAGGTCTCTCATGTGAGCATCCTTCTCTTCGGATTTTACCACCAAGTCATCTACATAACACTCCACCTCTTTGTGCATCATGTCTTTGAAAATGGTTGTCATTGCTCTTGGTACGTGGCGCCAACATTCTTTAATCCAAAAGTCATCATTGTGTAACAGAAGTCCCCTTTTGGAGTTAAGAATGCAGTGGCCTCTTCATCTTCGAGTGTCATCCTTATGTCATTAGAGTATCCGTCCATGAAGGAAAATATTTGACAGTGAGCTGTAGAGTCGATGAGCATCTCAGTGAATGGTAACGGGAAGTCATCCTTGGGTAGTCATCCTTGGGTCAGGCGATATTCAAATCTTGAAAGTCAATACACACCCTAATTTTACCATTCTTCTTCTTGGCCGGAACTACATTTGCTTGCCATTTCGGGTACTTGACTTCACGTATGAAACGTGCTTGTTTGAGTTTGGTTATCTTGGTGTCTATCTACATTTCAAGGTCAGGCCTGAACCTTCTTGATTTTTGTTTGACAAATTTGAAAATTGGATCAATGCCGAGATGGTGAACAACAACTTGGGGGTCTAAACTAGGCAGCTCATGGTAAAGCCAAGCAAGGACGTCCCCGTTTACTCTTAAGAGGGTAGTGAAATCCTCTTTCTCTTCTGAAGACATATTCGCTGAAATGAAAGTGGGTCTGGGATCTGCTTCATCTCCAAGATTTATTTCTTTAAGTTCTTCAATTGTGGCCTGACCACCTTCTTCCCATTCTTCTGGGGCTTCTTGTAACTCTTCCTCGTTGTTCTCAAAGGCCTTTTCACTAACTTCATTTGCGGAGACTCATGACCCTGACATCTCTACCTTCAATAAGGCTCCCTGGTTGGTCATGCTTTTGGTGTTTTTCTCGTACTGAGTGACGAAAAAGTCAACTCCAAATGTAGAAAACACATCAGATTGGAGAAGCTTGTCTAGACAGTTAGGAGGAAATTGAGGTTGAGTGATGGTGATGCAAAGAGTGTCTTCGTATGAATCACACGGTATTTGTACGGCTGCTTGGAGTGTTTGCTTCAAGCCAGCTGGTTCTTCATAGACTTGTATCATATGGCAAGCTTCTTGAGAATAGAAGCTTCGCCCTTTTGATTCTTTCAATCTCTACTCGAAGTCAAGCACAGGGGCCCACTAGGGTTTCTTTGACTTCGACTTCTTGTGCTTCTTTGAAGAAGGGGACTCTGCCTTGGCTTTAGCTACCAGGGCATCAACAATTGTTAGGAATCCTGTTTCCTGTGTTAGTGTCTTTCTCAATCGTTTCTGCTACATCCTGCTTATATTGATTCCTTCGAATTCTCGATCGAGAGCCTCGAAGTCTGGGCATATCAAGGTTGTACCTACAGGGGACGTAGAAGAGGGAGAATGAGAAGCAGGAGAAGAAGAAGGAGAAAGGTTAGAAGGTGGGGTACTTTAAAGGTTGTTCCCCTCATCAGACCGATCTAGGCAGCTTTTTACATCACCACTAGGGGTGGACGGGTGCAGGGGGTCATTTAGGCCTTTCCCTTGCTTAGAGCATTGGGGAGTGCTTTTAATGTCGTCACCCTCATTGGACGTGTGCTGAGTGAGAAATGGCACGAGAACGCCTTCTTGATAGGATGAAGAAGGAAGAAGGATCGTGCTAAGGATGAAGTCCAGTAAAGTTGGCAGTGGAGGAAGGGGCCTAAGAAATTCTTGCTCTACTGTGGGTTGAGCGATCTTGTTTTTCTGTGAGTAGCCCTTGGTGCCCGTCTCTTTCTGGTTTTCTGAGGTGTTGTTTGATTCTTCTCGCTGGGTTTACGAACGACTCTAGCTTGGCGAACTGCTTCTCCCCTTAAGGACTTGTCTGCTTTGGCCTTGGTAGACTATCCATGGTTGGGTAGTCGAGGATTCTGTGGAGTCCGAGACAATGATAGGAAGGTCTTGCTTTGTGAGATCTTCTGGCCCCGATAGAGGAATGACTTGGGGATCACGTATGGGGAGATTGTAAAACTCCTAACACTCCCACATTTTCTTTGAGAATATATCAAGGAAACTTGTGCATTCCGATAGGTAATGGTCTCTTATCTAATGGTAAGAGCACGAACGATCTTCAATTGTCTTAGCAAGGCGACGGGGTAGCCTTGCCTGCTTCAGTGTGATTATGCCTTCCTGAAGCATTTTTGTCTTCATCTTGGATGGTTACGGCATGGGAGGCCTTGACTACCCCAAAGGTCTTCTTTAAGTTTTCAAGCTTTTTCTAACCCTTCTTAATCAGGGCCTCGATAATATCCTTCTGCACGTAGCAGTCATCTGTAGGATGATTGATCCTCTGATGTTAGGCACAATAATTCGCCTAATTGTCAAGGCCAGGTTGCTCAGGGAACTTGGCTTCTGAAAGCTGGATCATATTCTGTTCCAATAATAACAAGAACAACGTAGGGATCCATTCCCTCTCGAAGGGATAAACCTTATTCTTATGCCTGATGAATAATCACCTTGATCAAGGTTGGCTGGTCGGGGTACCCGATTGTACTAGTGTTGTTGCTTGCCAGCCTGGGGTGTTACCTTTGTCGTGCTTACCCTTTTAGAGAGGTCCAAAGTTTGGCAAGGAGTCTTCTTTGAATCAGTGACAATGACGGCTGCACTAATTACGCCTTTCTATAGGCTGCCCCATGTGTTAATTCGAGAGGTACCATTGCCTCGGTTATTTGTTGAGCTTGTAGATGGTTGTCGTGTCCCACCATGGTGGCATGATAAAATTTCTATACGAATTGATTTAGAGATCAAATATAACATGGAGGTCGGATTAGAGGCCTCGACATGTAGAGCGATCTCGGGTCGCATGTTCCGCATGCAAGTTCAGACTGCTTCCTTCTCAATCATAGGATTAGGGTGGTAGGAAGCCAAATTTCTCCATCTTGATATAAACTGATCAACGTGCTCATCGGGGTCTTAAGTCAGGGTGATAAGTTCGATGGTTTGAACCTCTCTCTCGACCTCATAGAAGCGTTGATAGAATAGTTTCTCCATGTCCTCCCATGTATGCACTAAGTTTGGAGGAAGTCGGACACACCATTGAAATGTTGTTCCTTCGAGGGTCTGAACGAACTGTCAGAGAAGAAGTCTCCCGTCAACTACTGTTTTTCGACATGTTGCTTGGAAGTGGGCAGTATACTGGTTTGGGGACATGGTTTCGTTGAATAAAGGAAACTTCCCTTTCTTATAATCTGAGGGAAATGGGACCTGATCAATATACGAGGGGTATAACGTTTGATAAGGCGTCACACCCTGTATCCTCAGGATTTGTCTGTTCTTTAGGATTTGGGTGACCATAGCATCAATGTCTGTTTGAGAGACGAGATGAGGGACAAAATCATTCTGTGAGGTAAAAGGAGGGGGCTGCCATGGAGGTGCACCATCAGAGTGATGGGAATTGACCTCATGGTTACCCGACTGGCGTGTGGCATTGATACGATCGATCTTTTCCATCATCGCGCGCACCATATCCTCAAACTTGCTCATGCGCTCTTCCTGTGCATCACCGAGCTCGCTTACAACCATTAAGCCAACCATTTCTCTATGGAGGTCAACATTAAAGGAAACTGAGGGCTTGCAAACATGACGGGTCGTACGTGGTAGGTCAGTCAGCAGGGGGCCAGCAAGCTCTGACTGAACTTTACTCTTGTATTCTGATCATGTTTGGATCGGTTCTCAACGATCTTGGGACAGTGGCTGCTTAGTGGCTAGGTCTTCTTCTACGACAGTAATCACACACAGGGTTCATGAAGCTCTTTTTAAGACTTCATCGTCAGCAGAACGTATAAGGGATTCAGGTGAAGGGGGTAGTCAGAATTGGTTGTTTTGACTGCCTTGGTCACCTCCCAAGTCAAAATTTTTTTACCTCTATCAC
Organism: Amborella trichopoda; assembly: GCF_000471905.2. The sequence continues at coordinate 150,281 of NW_006499677.1, read as the reverse complement.
GTTTAGCCTAACTACGAGCAGGTGTAGGCCTACCCCCTTACAGGGTGCGCTTGTGTGGACAGAATAGGAAAACGAGGAGGTCGTCTCTTATGTACTCGGGTTGGCGTAATGATGGTGTTGCCCCAAGCAGTGAGATGCATATGATCAGCATGCGTAAGACCTGACCATAGAAGGTCTGATTCTAGATGCTGACTCTGGGTAGCCCAAGGGTTTTCCCAAAATGTGGCTCGAGTGGGTGACCCAGGAGCCTTATGGTGTGTATGAGGGGTGGAGACCGTTGGGTTTCCGCTTTGATGTGTTGAGCCTCTAGGGATAGAGACTAATGGTGCAGAAATGTGGGGGGTAGCCTTATGACGACCCACAAAAGCAATGGCAACTTTTTTGCCTTTTACAGAGAGGGACTGGGCAGCATTCTGGTGTACCTCAGGAACACGATCGGTAAGTGACTTGCCGGTGGCTGGGTGCATGCTGTGTGGGGCAACAGAAGTGTTGCCGATGCAGGCTGCCTTGGTTGAATTTCCACCAAAGCTAGTAGATGGGGAGTGAGGAACCGTTATGTCCCGCCTCACATCGGTCATGGTTATGACATGGGAGCTAGGCAAGGGGTCTTTACTCAAGAGGATGGTTGGGAACGAAGTCGAAGGAACTTGTTCCCTAGGGACACTCTCGAATACGGGGATAAGAAAATCCCCGATCAGAATAAATGGGTTACAGTACCCGCAAGCCATAAATAAAATGTGAAACGATAATGAAAGCAGATAATAAAGGAAGAAACTACCTAAACAAGAATGATGCGACTAAGGGGTAGTAAGTGCCCAGTGGAGTCACTAAGCTGGTTAGGTGCCTCGATCTTGCCCTCCGGATCCTTTGAGGATCGGACGGAACGCGTCTCAACTTTCGAGGGAAGACCCATGACGTTTTTTAGATCGCTCTCTCGAGAACCTCGTTCGAGAATGGGGGCAGGTGTTACCAACCGGTGAGAGAGGAATTTAAGGTGGGTTCGGGACTTACACGGGCTGGTCACGTGGGTATCCTCTTAGATCATGAAGAAAGCCCCCCAGTAATAAAATTAGTTCGGAATCGCCTCCCTTGACTAGTATTCTTTTGTTTTCTACAATCACACACACAAAACTGTTTCGGAATCACCTCCCTTGGTTTGTATTCTTTGATGAACATACACAAGCATGCATATTCAAAAAGAATAAGAGAAAAATAAGAGAAGAAAGACGGGCGAGAGAAGAATTCAACTGAGCGGGAGCATCAGAGTGGTGATTAAGCTGGTGAATAATTGGCCTAGATGGAGGGTCGACAGTCAAACTTATTCCAAGGAGGATCCTTACTCGATTAGGGTTGGAGTCCGAAGATCTTACCCCGACCCACATCATAGTTCAAGGGATCAACCAATCAAGAGAGAAGCCATCTGGCACAATATGCATTCATTTTAAGATAGATGAGCTAAATGATTATGCCCAGTTTCATGTAATCGACACCGACACTTCCTGCAATATTCTCCTCGATCGGCCATGGCTCCATGACTAGGGGTGGTTCCATGAACATTACATCAGTGCTTCAAGTATAATCAAGATGAGAGACATCAATCATACGGTCTATGCTGACAAAAGACCATTCCCAGTAGCTGAAACTCTGATGCAAAATATTACTTCACGAACTTGGCATCGCTCTAGAAGCCACACGATGGAGGTCACAAGTCTACAATCAAGACAACATCTTTTTCTCATAAATATGTTGAGGATGTTGGGAGAACATTGCCGAAAATGTTCAAAGAGGAAGAAAGGCAGGGCTGAATTTTACCCATAACCACCCTTCATTCTAACATCTCAACCATCATCCCTCAAGAAAATCCTTCTTCGCTTGGAAAGGAGTCTTCGCCTTTTACCCCCAGTTTTGAGCCACCTTTGTCGAAAGATGAACCAGTGGTCATTCATGAGATAGAGCAAGCCACGGGGATAGAATTCCCGGCTTCAAGGATCACCTATACGCCGGACCAGCAGAAAGTTCTGCATATCCCCATTGCGCCCTTGAAAGCCGAAGCGACGTGACAACTGTCGTAGAATATTTTTCAAAATCCAGTTGCATTGAATATAGAGGATGCTCCTCAGACCGGTGACCAGCTAAAGGTTTTTCTTTTCCCCGACCTCTCAGGAGGAGAGCATTTTGATAAAGAGCAACTTTCTTCCCCTCAATGGCAGGATCCCCTGGCAAACTTAAGAACCGAAGTTTGCAGTCTCTAGAGTTAGTTGGAGGTCATACGTATCGCTTTAAAACATTTCAAGGAGTTCGTGCCAGAGACTAAAATCTATGATCAGCTTGAAGTAAATGTGCCACTAATGGAGGCCGATGCCCCTCCTAACTAGACTATCTATAGCAACCAGGCTCACTAAATTATGAGGAAAATGAACTATGAGCCCTTAAGAGGAGAAAAAGCAATGACTCCCTATTTCGAACCTATACAAGCTATAACAGCCCACCATGGGGCTAAACAAGGCCTAGGGTATTAGCCTCTTGAGGCAATAAAAGTGTTGAGAGGCATTAAAAAAAAAAAAAAGAAATCACAAGAGGTGCAGCAAAAGTAAGAAGAGAATGAAATCATGCAGCAAAGTCAAAAGAGAAAAGCACTTTATTCATCAGTTAAAAACTGTTATAAAGTACTGGCAAGAGGAAATTACATGTTCAGAACCTATCGATCATCTTATTGATCTCTGTGTTGCACACTGCAGGAGATGTCTCGGTGCCCTAGACACGCTCCTTCAGTTCCGTCACTGTTTGAGTCTCCTCTACCATCGCCAAAGTTTCCGACTCAATTGTGCCATTGAGCTCAGACGAATCTTCAAACAATGAGGCCTCCATAGCCCTCCTCTGAACCATCTAGGTCTCAAGGCCCGCAATTCATGTCTCAGTATTCACATCTCTTCTCTGATTTCGATCATTCTCTTGAAGCTTCCTTGCGCGTCCCTCTTGAGATCCTGCTGATGGCTAGTTATCATGGCCTTATTCTTGATGCAAGCATCTATCTTCTTGCGACAACACAAGATTAGCTCCTCCAAAGAGATTAGACTGCCAGTTTCTACCTCACGATGTAACACTCTCAACCGCCAGCTCTATAACTCGTTTAGAGTTGCATCCAAATGGGAAAGCACTTTGGTGCACTCCCAACCGTAGTAGTCACAACGAACTCCCTCAGCTTTGTTAAAGCTTCACCTAGCTCATTGAAAGGCAGCTTCCTCAAACCCTGAAGGCCTGCTTTAAGCATGCCTGCAATCATGCTAGTCACACCACTAAAAACCGCCCTAGATGGTGCTGTTAAGACTACTACTGCTGAAGAAGCCTCGACCTCAAGGATCAAGATTGTTCAAGTGATAGCCATCTGAGCCACTGTCTCCTTTGAAACAAGGGAAAATCCTAGAGCTTCATTCAAGAAAACAATAATCTTGGCTCAAAATTATGATTCATGGCTCGAAGTTGGTGTCAAAATGATCGTCATGTCGAGCCTTACAAGAAAACAATAATCTTTCGATCAAATGGGCATCAGAATAACCTCGGGTCAGCCATGAAAGATCACACAAGTTCTCGGCCAGCAGCAGGGACTGTTCTGAAATTCCATACATTGTTAGGCAGGGGTAAAACAATCCTTTTGCACCCACTTTTAGAATTTCTTTAAATTCAATTAAATTGTAATTATCTTCAATTCTAAGTAGGTTTTTAGCGTACAACCACATTTTAGCTGAATTCTATCTAAGCAGGTAATGCCTCATTGTAAAATTCATTCTTCTTAGCTCAATAAATAAAATTTTGATTTTTGCTTGAGCTTGTGGGCACGTCTTGAAGAGAGAGAGAGAGGAGAGCGAAGAAAAGGGCCGGTACCCTTCGATCAGGTAACTTTCTTTCTCCTTCCCTCTTTCTCTCTTCTCCCTTTTCTCATCTCTATCTCTATCTCTCTTCTTCTCATCTCTATCTCTTTCTCTCCCCTTCTTCTCATCTCACTCTTTCTCTCCCCTCTTTCTCATGTCTCTCTCTTCTTCTCATCTCTATCTCCATCCATTCTCCTCTTTTAATGCTGTCGGTGAAGCCTAGCACTGGTTGGATTTCTCTGTCCCCTCTTCTAATGCAGTCGATGAAGACTAACGCCGGTTGGATTTCTCTCTCTTCTCTTATATCACAGTCGGTGAAGCCTATCGCTAGTTGGATTTCTCGCTTTTATCTTCTGTCACAGTCGGTAAAGCCTAGCGTCAGTTGGATTTATCTCTCTTCTCTTCAGTCATAGTCGGAGAAGCCTAGCTCTGGCTGAATTTATGTCTACTCTCTTCTATCACAGTCGACCAAGCCTAGCACCAGTTGATTTCTCTCTGTTCTTTTATCACAGTCAGTGAAGCCTAACGCCTGTTAGATTTCTCTCTCTTCTCTTTTGTCACAGTCGGTGAAGCCTAGCATTGGCTGGATTTCTCTCTCTTCTCTTCTGTCACAGTCGGTACAGCCTAGCACCGGTTGAATTTCTCTCTCCTCTCTTCTGTCACAGTCAATGAAGCCTAACACCAGCTGGATTTCTCTCTCTTCTCTTCTTTCACAGCCGGTGAAACCTAGGGTCGGCTAGATTTCTCTCTCTTTTCTTCTATCACAATTGGCGAAGCCTAACGCTGGTTGGATTTTTCTCTCTCTCTCTCTTCTATTGCAATTAGTGAACCCTAGCGTCGGCTTGATCTCTCTCTTGCTTCTCTCCCATCACAATCGACGCGAGCCTGGTGCTTGCTGGTTCTCTCCTTCCTCTTCTTTTCGAAGCCTCGACGAAGCCTAGTGCTGACTGTATTTTCTCTCTCTTCTTTTGAAACAGTCGGTGAGGCCTAGCACCGACTGCATCTTCTCTCTCTTCTCCTCTATATGACACAGTCAGTGAATCCTAGCCTCAACTGCATTTTCTCTCTCTTCCTTCTAATACAGTCGGCAGTGCTTAGCACCGACTATGTCTTCCTTCCCTCTCTCTCTTTTTTCCTCTCGTCTTTCATACTCTTCTCTTCCTTTCTTCTCGCTCCTTCTTTCTGTTCTCTTCTTTTCTTCTTGTTCTTTCCTCATAACCTTCATTCTATTAGTCCTTCATTTGACTATGAGGGACTGAGGTTAGCCTCTCATGGTAGTCCTGTCGTCTAGTCATAATGTTGTTGTGTTAGGATTTCTTGGCCTGCTTTATTGCCACGACAGACTAACCATCGTGCCTAACTAGTCAGTGTTGGTAATGACATCTAAGAGTAATCATGTGAGCGGGCCTTAGTTACCGAGCCCGTTTTGCTACCACGTTAAGCCAATTATTCACCAACTTAGTCACTGCTTTGATCTCCTCGCTCAGTTGAATTCTTCTCTCCCTCGTCTTTCTTCTCTTATTTTTCTTTTTGAATGCGCATGCTTGTGTACGTTCATCAAAGAGGGAAAGGGTGAGGTCTGACCCACCTATCTTATAACCTTTTCCATATGTGTGTGATTGCAGAAAACAAAAGAATACAAGTCAAAGGAGGGGATTCCAAACCAATTTTATTATTGGGGGGCTTTCTTCGCTAAGAGGCCGCCCATGTAAGCCAGCCCGAGCAAGTCCCGAACCCACCTTAAATTCCTCTCTCACCGGTTGGTAACACCTGCCCCTGTGCTAGAACGAGGTTCCTGAGAGAGCGATCTCAAAAACATCCTGAGTCTTCCCTCGATCAGAGACGCATGCCGCTCGATCCCCAAAGGATCCGGAGGGCGAGATCGAGGCACCTAACCAGCTGTTGGGGTCGAGCTTGGAGAAATCCCACTCGCTTCCTTCAAGCAAGCTGGTTGTGCCACCTTACGCCTAGAGGCTGGCGACCCTGATCCTCAAATTTTGCAAACTTCCGCACCGATGGAAGACATTATCCAATGTAAACATCGATATGGTTTCGGGTCCCTCGAAGCTTGGCACATGCTCCTCTCCCAAGGCTTCCATCCAGGCTAAGGCGTAATGGAGGCGATTTCTAAATCACCCCAAGCCAAAACTGAAAACAGGGATCGAAGAGGATTGGGTGTTCTCTCACTTTATTTCAGAGCCGGATGAAGCCTTCAAGCTATCTGAGCTTTGTATCTGGAGGCATTCAAAGCCTCGATCCTCTCAATGCCCATCCTTCAAAATGGCCAAAGGTGATCCTTGATTACCCAACAGGGGATAACTCTTAGTCCACATCTCGGCACACATAAGAACTAGGAATTGAAGACCTTTTCATTGACCTAGATTTGAAGGTATGTATAATCGGCTCTAACACAGCCAAGCGTGCTCATTCGCCTACTCAAACTCAGGAACAGAATTGGTCGATCACTCCTCTATCTCAAAAATCGCTCTAAGCATACCAACAACACCTCCAAGTCTCGGTACCAAAAAATGGATAGGTACAGGGTGGCCATCTAACTGCCCTACGCGTTCGATCCCCAACATTTCTTTCGTGTCCCATAAGGAACGCCTCTTGCGACATTTTAGATACGGTGGAAAATTTAAAAAATGATAAAGTTGATAATAATGAAAAAGAATTTTCAAAAACGACGCTCACTCAAGATAGCCCTATAACGATGCATAATACCCGAGACTATGAATTGAACGACCAAGATGAAGATCAAGAGAGTCAAGAGTCTGAAGATTTCTCTCAACCTGAGGAACAAACTTCCCATGTTGAGCAATTCAAGAAGAAGTTGGATGGTGACCCAATGGTTATCATTGAAGAGAAGGACCCAAGGTTAACCAAGATTGGAACCTCCTTATCATCTGACGAGCGAAAAATGTGATTTCCTTTCTCAAGGAATATCGTGATGTCTTCGTCTGATCATACGATCATATGCCAAGGCTAGAACCCACATTGGTACATCATCACCTAATGTTCAACGAACGGGTAAAGCCTATAAGGCAGAAACTCTTATGTCAAAAGACCCACTTTGAGCTCAAAATTAAAGAAGAAATCGACAAACTGCTCAAGGCGAAGTTCATTACCCCCGCTGATTACTCAGAATGGTTGGCCAAGGCTATTACTGGACCACCATGGCTGAAGACTGCTGGAAGTTCATTAAGAGGTGTCCCAAATATGAACTCTACTAAGACCTCATCCATGCACCATCCGTATCACCAAACTCAACACCGCCTATATGGCCCTTCGCCATGTGGGATCTTGATGTCATTACAATGGTTTCACCAAAAGCCTCAAACGTTCGGCGTTTTAAATTAACGTCTAAAGAATACTTCACCAAATGGGTAGAGGCCCCATCATTTGTTAAAATTGAAAGCCAACATGTTGCCCATTTCACAAAGAACAATATCGTATTCAGATTTGATGTTCCTGAGTCAATCATCACTGATAGTGGATCCAATCTCAAAAATGAAAAGGTCACTAACGTGTGCAAAAGGTTTGAGATAGCACATAAATTCTCAACACCTTACTAACCTCAAGTAAACGGACAAGAAGAAGCCACAAATAAAGGACTTCTCAGAATCATAGACAAAATAATAGAAGATGGGAAAGACTGGCATGAAAAACTAAATGACGCCCTATGGGCCTACCGGACAAATGAGAAGATTCCTACTGGCATGACCCCATACTCATTAGTGTTTGGTATGGAAGCAGTGCTACCCATCGAAGTTGAGATACCATCTCTTTGAATCCTTATTCATAAAAATTCGGATGAGGAACAGAAGGTTGAAGCACGAATCGCTGCCCTCATTAATTTGGATGAAAAATGACTATGAGCAACACAAATTTTGTTGCTTACCAACATAGAATAGAAAGGGCATACAAAAGAAAACTTGTTCCTCGACAATTCAGAGAAGGAGACATGGTCCTCAAGAAAATATTCCACACTCTTGCAAATCCACACCCATTAGGAAAGTTCAAACCTAATTGGGAGGGGCCATTCGTGGTTACCCAAGTGCATGCAGGCAATTCTTATAAAATAAAAAATCAAGAGGGGTACGAACTCAACGACCCCATTAATGCAATGTATCTCAGAAAATACTACCCTTAACGGGCTAAAAAACATGGTGAAAACCTGAAAAGGCATCACAAAGAAAATAATAATAATAATAATAATAATAATAATAATAATAATAATAATAATAATAATAATAATAATAATAATAATAATAATAATAATAATAATAATAATAATAATAATAATAATAATAATAATAATAATAATAATAATAATAATAAAACAAAAGAAAAAAAATGGATGTGGTGAAAGCCTGAAAAGGCATCACGGGTCAAAGTGAGAATAAAATCTCCAAGAAGGAGCTTTCGATGCAAAACACTCAAGTACAAACAAGTACTCGCAAGTTCCAATAATACTGCACGACCAAACCCTGAGGATGGAGACTCCTCCTAAACCTTGCAGGCTCCCAACAGAACCAACTCAGAAGGATGTAGGAGGGTGACATGAATGGAAAACCGTAGTGATTTCGACGAACCTTAAAAAATGTGGAGACCCTCCAAGATGGAAGCCTAGCAAGAATCCAAAGGACTCTTCTTAGATCCGCAAAGCAGAGGATTAAAGCTCCAAAGGTAAAAAGACAACTTCGTGATTTCTGAGTTCTCACGATCCCACAAGGGAATCCTTTCATCATCTTTGGATAAAATAGAACAAAGAAAATCACCACCAAAGGGGCCACAGGTGGCAAAACTGTAAGGCCCATCCCTTTTGAAAATGTTGTTTCAATTTGATTGTTAAATTCATCCATTTTCAAAAGCTTTCTCCTTTAAGAAGAGGCTTCCTCCATCACTACAAGAGGCTAAACTGTTAGTCATCTGGCCTCATTCTTGAAGCCAACTTCCTATGCCTATTACAAAGGATCGAAACTAGTCAGGCACACCATGGTTGTATGAGTAAAACTACAAATTACCACATATCGGAGATGGGTGAATCTCGCCAATGGTGATATTGGTTAGTTTGGGAGCGTTTTTCTCTCGACTGGATCCCATGAGGCAAAATGAGTCAAGCTCATCCCTGTGTGTGTGTACAATGTTTCAATAGCTGGAAATTCGAGCCAAAAACCCTACAACTAGGGGGCCAAGTTTGTAACAATTTAGTTTGGAAAGTGTGTGCAAAGAAAGTGTTCTACTCTACTTCAACGAGTCAACTGCACACGTACAAGTTAAAAGACCCCCAAACAGGGACAATAAAAAAAAAGAAGAGAAATCAAGCAGAACAGAAAACAAAATTGTGGCTATCTCAAAATTCTGACTTTATTCATCCATTAAAAAACTGGCTAATTACAAGCGTTCGCGCCATCAAACTTGGTCTACTGTCCCAATAGACTTCAATAAAACGAAAAGTACTGAAAATGAGAATGGTCACATGATCAACTCATTCATGCCAAGGAAAAAAGTAAAGAAAATAAAATAGTTTGGCTATTCAGTCTTCGTCTTCGGATCAACATCCTACTCCTTGAGTTTCGCCACGAAGGCCACCCATCGAGCCAATTCTACTTCAGCCTCTTCCAAGTTGATGTCACATATGTCCTCATTGGATTTGATTTGTTTATTTGAACAAGAGGCATCATCTTCTTAATGAGGCACGAGATCTTAAGCAGGAACAGAAGACTCTCCATGAAATCTCGAAGATCTAGGGCATAGTGGAAGAGTGCAGGCAGGTTCCCACCAAGAATCATAGTTCGAAGTGGTTGTGGGATTGACTTGCTTAGCTAACCCCTCACTTGAAAAGGACTTCTTTCCCTTCCATGACAAACTTTCCTTGGCCAAAAGGGTTGAAGAGTGTCGACGAAGCGGAAAGATTGGCATCCCAGGGTCAAGAATCCTGCGATAAAAATTGGCATCCCAGGGTCGAGTGGTGTCGTTAACATATGCTAGTCCCAGAGCAGCAGATACAGCCGTTGTTGATTGAGGAGGACAGACAATGACGACATGGTCGTAAGCCAAAATCTACAGAAAACAGGAGTCAAAAGCATCCCAAAAAGTCACCAAGCGAGAACCTAGGACCCCGGAATCATCCGGGACATTTTGGTTTGGGCGACACTTGTAGTGTCGCCCAGCCCAGATTGGGTGACACATGGCCAGTGTTGCCCAACCGAGACACTCTCAAATCGAGTGGGGCTTTTTCCTATAAATCTCTTGTGCAAAAATATGAGTTCCAGAACCCAAAACCAAACAAAAAATTGAGTTTCAAGGAAAAAATAAAATAAAATTGTGTTAAAAAATATACCTGCAAAATTCGGACACTGGCCTCAATAAATTTGTCACCTCGCGTGACGCGATCATGAAGACCCTGGTATATGCTCGCCAATTCGGCCCAAAAGGCATGGACTAAAGGAATATGGGAGCTACGAACCATCTTGCGACCACTTGAAAAACGAATGGAGCCCAACGGCATGAAAAGAAAAATACGGATCTGTTCAGCGGCTTGAGATTGCTCTCGATTCCGAACCAACAGATCCATATCAACCCACCAGCCATGTTAAGAATAAACAGCCCCCAACAGTCGCGCACCCATGATAGAATGGTCGTCAGTGGCATGGAAGGTTGATACACAATCCCGGCTAGGTTCAGGCCAAAAATCCAGGCAACTTCCTCCAAGGTTGGCGTTGTCCCGCCCGTAGGAAGAAAGAAGGTATTCGTCTGATGATTGAACCTTTTAGCGAGAGCTTCGAGAAGTAGAAAGTTCACATGGCAAGAGGCCATGATAAAGATACCCATCATCGAAATTGAAGCCAGAAGGGCCATGAGCTCGGGCCATTGCCGAGCAGAAAGAAACCAAGTCCGATAATTGAAAATTCATTGACGATCAGGGAACTTCACCCGACCGAAGGCCCTAAGAAATATGAGAAGGCAGACTTTTAGGCAAGTGCCTAACCCTCGAAAAAATAGGCGAGTCATCGTTCTCTCTTCCATCGTCAACTCGCTCGAGAGCCTTCCCCTTGCACTCGGAGATCGCATTGTCCTTCCTAGGAGCCATGAAAATCTGAAAATGTGAGCAAGAAGGACTTGTAAAAACAGAAGGACGATGATGAAGAAGGGAGAGGATGAAGATGAAAGAAGAAAGATGAGTTTGGAGGATGAGAAAAGAAGGAGAAGAGGAATGATTTTTATAAAAAGAAAAAAAGAATTCAACCCAAAACGTGTCTTATAGTTATAACCTTTGGCCAAGAGCGAGTTTTGATAACCTCAAAGCCAAAAAAAATGATACAAAATAATTTTGATGGTCAGAGGTCTGGGCTACACACCTGGTGTCTCCCAACACCGCACTCAGAGTTGGGCGACACCACCCGTGTTGCCAATGTATTTTTTTGAAAAGTCCCCTTTTAATCCCATTTCCCAAAAAAATAAAAATAAATAAACAAATAATTATGTGGGCGACACCAGCCATGTCTCTCAGCATGTAAGGGCGACACTCCTCGTGTCACCCATATATTTTTCTAAGAACTTTACTTTTTAATTTCTCAAAAAAATAATAATAATAAATAAATAAACAATAGGGGCGACACAAGTCGTGTCGCCCAGCCTAGGTGGGCGACACTGCTCGTGTCACCCAAATGTTCCATGCTCTGTTTATTTTCGTATTGGCAAAAGAAAATAAAAAATATATATATATATTTATTAATTTTTTAGCTAAGTGACACCACCAATGCCTCCCGGGCGACATGTCCTGTGTCGCCCAAGAGTTTTTTTCCAAAAATGCCCCCACTTAAGTTTGGGGTCTTCCGAGAATTAAATTTGAGTGTTCCATGGTTTTTTATAATTATTTTCAAACATTTTTATCAAGTTTCAAAAATAAAACGCTCCTCGATGGAATGATCCTAAATTGCCAACCAATTTTCTAGAAAATTTCAAAAACAAAAATAAAAAAAAAAACCCACCTTAGTTGCATGAGCCTAAACTACCAACAAAATTTCTAGAAATTTTCAAAAAACAAATTAAAAAAAAATAAAACAAAGCTCCTCAGTGGAATGAGCCTAAACTGCCAACCAATTTTCTAGAAAATGCTTTTAAAAAACAAATTCAAAAAAACAAAAAATGCTCCTAACTGGAATGAGCCTAAACTGCCAACCGATCTTCCAAATAATTTCAAAAAAAATTCAAAAAATAAAAACGCTCCACGATGGCATGAACCTAAGCTGCCAACCATGTTTCCAAAATTTTCAAAAAAATAAAATAAAAAAGAGAGAACACTCCTCGGTGGTATGAGCATAAACTGCCAACCAAAGTCTGATGTAGGACACAACCACCCTATTTCATTGGAAAAACGGCAAACTTGTGCGATGATAAAGAGATGAGACAGGAAAAATTTCAAACTAGTGCTACGTTAAAGAGCCGAGACAGGAAAAACGTCAAACTCGTGCGACGTTAAAGAGCCGAGACAGGAAAAACATCAAACTCGTTCGACGTTAAAGAGTCGAGACAGGAAAAACGTCAAACTCATGCGATGTTAAAGAGCCAAGATAAGTAATGTCTAGGCCCATATGACGTAAAATGTCAGATGTGTTCAGGGCACAACCACCCCATTCAATGTGTGTAGGGCATAACCACCCTGTTCAATGTGTTCAGGGCACAACCACCATGTTCAAATGTCTAGCCTCGTATGATGTTAAAGGTCGGGTATATCCAATTCAACGTCAAACTCGTGCGACATAAAAGAGCCCCAGACAGTGAACGTCTGGCCCGGTATGACGTAAAATGTCGGATGCGTTCAGGGCACAACCACCATGTTTAATGTTGTTCAGGGCACTACCACCATGTTTAATGTGTTCAAGGCACAACCACCTTGTTCAAATGTCTATCCCCGTATGACGTAAAAGGGTCGAGTGTTTGGTCCATCGCTGCATGATGCTAAATTGCTTAGAGGGCTCTATGGTTGCAGGAGTTCAAACTGCTAACCAACTTTCTTTTTCAAATGTCTTTCTCTTTTCAAAATTTTAATTATATGTATGTGATTTCAAAAATTTTAATTTCTTTGTTAAAATCGTAACTTGTCCCTGCTCCGGGTTCTATTTCAAATCTCCCCCTACTTTCAAAATTTCTAAAACATTTTCTACAACGAAGGAGCTTGGACACCAGTATATGTTGAATACTGCGTTGTCGCATTTACCGCATTGCCATGTTTACCGCGTTGCTGCCTCGTCTCTCTCTTCGGATTCTTCCAAACATCTCTATTTTCACAGAAGGCCTTTTCCTATAGATAGCCTTAGGAAACCCTAAGGAGATCAAAGAAAATTCCAGGGATAAAATTTCAAACTACAAAACCCCTAAAGTTAAGTTGCATGGCAAGAAAATTCAACTCGATTTTCAAGCTTGTGTAACTCACCGACAACACCGAAAACCCTAGGAGGAAAAATGCCCTAGGTGGGTGAGTTCGGTGAGCACAATAACTTGGAGGGATAGTTGGTGTGCCCTCTGACCATGTGACGACAGGGTGAAATTTAAAATGTCTGCTTTATCTTTGACGTTCACTTGCCCCTTGAAGGACAGGGATTGCTAGAGTTTCTACTTCTTTGCCACTCGCCTGTCCCTCGAAGGATAGAGAGTGCCAAAGAGGGGCAATTGTAGACACCCCATTTTAAAACTAGAAAATTCTATGTTTTCTAAACCCTTAGGGCAACATTATCCCAGTAAACCCAAAATCCATAGTTCACACAGCCTACCCTATGACCCGAAACCAATCTGCCTGCCCGAAACCTTGTTTTGACCAAGATTTCTATAAACGCCCTGTTTTACCAAAAAATCATTAAAAATAGAAAAAATACTCCATTTTGACACAAATATTTTTTGGTAGCTTTAAAATACGTTGAGGAACGCATTCAAAAAAAAAAATCTCAATTTCAAGCATTTTTGGGTTGGACCGTGTTGCCCAACCTGAACTAGGTGACACGCCCAGTGTCTCCCAGATTTGGGTGCCACTACCCGTGTCGCTCGGGCAACACTGCCTGTGTCTTCCACCTATTTTTGCCTTGAGTTGAGATTTTTAGTTTTTTTGAACAACACTAGGCGTGGCACTCGGGTGACACCAGCCTTGTCGCCCAGATCCGAGACCTCTAAAACGTGTTTTTGACTGAGTTTGTTGGTTTGTTATGGGAAGATATTCTCCCCAACAAATTTTGCCCCCTTTTAGCTTCTTTTCGAGACCATTTAGAGGGGGACAGAGAGAAAAACCATGAGGACTTCAGAAAAAGAAAACACTAGAGATAGAAACCCTAAGAGAGAAAAAAAAAACATGAGATCGAGATTAGGGAGACTTCAAAGAGAAACACCCTAGGAGATAGCGATAGATAGAGATCAAAAGCCCTACAGAGAAAGAAAAAAATAGAAGATATAGAGATGTAAAACCTAAGGGAGTTACAGGATAGAAAACCCTAGAAATTGCATCAAGAAGCCATATCCCCCTGAGAAAAACCTCAGATCTACCCCTAGGACATTGACCAGATCTACCCTTAGGACACAAAATCTCAAATCAAAGCCTTCACAATGAAGAGATTTTCTAATGAACATCCGACTCAAAGAAACAAAAGAGGACCAATTCTGATACGGGCGAGCCCAAGAAGGCTCGAGTGCCCTAGGCCAACTGGCCCGGTTCAGTACCATTTCCTTCATTTTCTTCTTATTTTATTATTTTAACTTTATTTTTATCTGTTTTGTTGATTTTATTTAAGATTGCATTTTGGACGCTCTAGATCATGCTGGCCCTGCCATAGATCTAAGAATAGATCTGCTCGTTTTCGGGCAGATCTGGTCTCAAATCTGAATTCAATTTGTCCCACCTTCTATACTATTTCATTTTCAGTTAGTTTAAGGTGTTAAAATCGAGAGATCTTCAGCGAAAAATCTGTCTGATTTTCATCAATAAACAATAATAGAGCGATGTCTCTTTCCCTCCATCATTATTTTACTCTAGGAATGCCCCTAGTGACTCATCAAGAGCAGTCACATACCGGATGAGAGGTCTTCCCAACATTAGTGTAGAGAGGACTGGAGGATTCCAAAAGTACTTCTTGATATCATTGAGTTCAGCTTAGCATGGCTCGTCCCATATGAAGGGAGTGTCCTTCTTTAGGAGATGTGAAAGGGCCTGCATCACCCTAAATGGTTTGAGATGAACCTTCGAATGTAGGCGAGCTGTACTTGAAGAGACCGCAGTTCATGGAGGGTTACCAGCTGTGGCATGTCCTGATTTGCCTTGATTTGACCGTCTCAATCTCCAGTCCTCAATACCTAATGATGAACCCTAAGAACTTTTCATGAGAGTACATCGCAAGTGCATTTCAAGGGGTTCATCTTGAGTTAGTGACACCGCAGTCGTTTGAATTCCTTTTTGAGGTCTTGTATGTGGGCGTCCTATGTTTCAAATTTCATCACCAGGTCATCCACATAACACTCTACCTCCCGGTGGATCATGTCCTTGAAGATGGTCGTCATGGCCTGTTAGTACGTGGCACCGACATTCTTTAACCCGAAAGGCATCACAGTGTAGCAAAAGACTCCTCTTGGGGTTAAGAACGTAGTGGCCTCCTCGTATTCTGACACCATTCTGATTTGATTACAACTGGAATACCCATCCATAAAGGAGATGATTTGGCAATGAGCAGTGGAGTCGACCAAAATCTTAGTGAATGGGAGGGGGAAGTCATCCTTGCGCAGGCAGTGTTCAAATCACGAAAGTCAATATAGACCTTGATTTTCCATTCTTCTTCTTAACTGGGAGAACATTTTCCAACCATTTTGGGTATTTGATTTCACGTATTAATCCTGCTTGCCTGAGCTTGTTCACCTCAGCATTGATCTGCATCTCAAGGTTGGGTCTAAACCTTCTTGATTTATGTTTCATCGGTTCGATGGTTGGATTAATACCAAGGCGATGGACAACAACCTGAGGGTCTAGACTGGGCATCTCATGATAGAGTCAGGCAAAGACATCCTGATTTGCTCAAAGGATGGAGATATAACTCTCTTTCTCCTCTGGGGACATTTTTGCTGAGATGAAAGTCAGCCTTAGGTCTGCCTCGTCCCTCAGGTTGATCTCTTCAAGCTCATTAGTTGTGGCCTGACCGCTTTCTTCCCAATCTCCTGGAGCTTCCTAGAGTTCCTCGTCAAGGGACTCACCAGGATTCTCATTGACCTCGAATGTAGAAGCCCATGATCCGGACATCTCGGGTTCTAAGAGGGGCACAATGTGGGAGAGTACCGATCTTTGGCTAGTCCAGGTGACGGAAGCAGCTTTGAACGGGGAGTCCACGACCTCGTGATTGGGATCACTTAGTGCTTGCCCTGAGCTGGGTGACGCTTCATGCACCTGGATCATGTGGCAGGCCTCGTGGGCGTGGTAACCTGACGATGAATCGGTCTGTGCTCGGGTTGACAGGGCATCGACGGCTGTCAAGAATTCAGCCGTCTAAGTCAGTATCTCTCTGAGGTGCTCTTACTATGGTTGGGTGAGACTAGTGTCTCTGAACTCTTTGTTTAGAGTGTCGAAGTCTGGGCATTGTCGAGCTGCACCTATGGAGAAAATAGAAGAGGAGGGAGGAGAAGAAGAGTTAGAACATTCCGGGTGACTTTTTACGTCGTCGCCGAAGTTGGACGTGCCCAAGGGATATTTTAGGTCTTGCCCCGTGTTTGACCATGGTGGGGTGCTTTTAGTGTCGTCACCCATATTAGGGGAATCTCGAGCAGTTGGTGACTCGAGGATGTCCGTCTGATGGGACGAAAGGACGAGGTGAGTTGTGCCTGGGATAAAGTCTTGCAAGGTAGGCAGTGGAGGAAGGGGCCTGAGGAATTCTTCCTCGACTGGGGGTTGGGCTGAGGAAGATGATTCCTTCAGCGAGCCGATCTAGGTGCCTGCCGTCTCCTTTGAGATCCTTGAGGGGGTGTCTGAACCACCCTATCAGGCTGGCGAGCAGCCCTTTCTTGGTAGACCGCCTACTGTTTCAAGGATTTGAGCCTGCTACACCCATGATAGACTTTCCAGGGCTGAGAGGTCTAAGGCACTGAAGGGTCCAATGTATACTCAGGAGGGGCCGATAGTGTGGCTTCCTTTGGAATACGAGGGATGGCCTAGACGCATTTCGAGAGAACGACACAAACGATGTGGCCCTGCTGAACTTTCTCTACGACTATAGCTTCAAACCCAAAGCGGTCATTGAGTTCGTGGCCCCATACTTGGTGGTATGGGCACCAGAGATTTTCTGTGCCCTGGGCAAGATGCCTTGGCTACTTGGCAAGCTTGGGAGTGATAAGGCCTTTGTTGGAGCAATGCCTTGAAGAGGGCCTGCAGAGTGTCTAGCTCAGTGCTTCCTTGGGCTGACTTCAGGAGGTCTTCTTGCTCATGCGGAAGAGGGACTCGAGGGTGTCCTTCTGGGTTACCTTAAAATGTTGCACCTTTTTTGCCAAGACCTTGTGGAAGCCAGTGCATTCACTGATGTCATGGCCTCATATCTGTTGACATGCGCACCAAAGGAGGTTCTTAGAGATAGGAACTTGGGCTGCCTTGCCAGCTTGGGAGTGATGAGCCCCTCTTTGAGCATTGTGGAGAAAAATGCAAGAAGGATAGCAGGTGCCCCATCATCCTCTTGGATCGTGACTATGTGAGAAACCTTCGTTTCCCCAAACGCTCTTTTCAACTCTTTTATCTGACCCTTGTTCATAAATGTTTTGATCGTTTCGTTGAGCTTATAGACATCGTAAGTGGGGTGGCATACCATTCTGTGATCGATGCAGTACTTCTCGTTTGCCTCTTGCCCAACTGACTCGGCAGTATTAGCCTCCGACAATAGTATCATGTTATGTTCTAGCAGCAGTCTAAGTAGTGCTGGCATCCACTCTGTTATGAAGGGGTAAAGCTTATTTTGGTGTTGGACCCAATAGTCGTTTCACCTAGAATTTTTAGGAGGCGGGACGCTATTATAGGACTGCTGCTTGCCCCTGGCCGGAGACGCCTGTGGCTTGGAAAGGTCCAGCGTTTGAAAAACTGTGCCTTTAGTTTAGGCCATGATGGCGGCTGCACTAATTACTACCTTTTAGCTGCGCCGACTATTGGAGTGAGAGTTAGAGCTGGCAAAATGCCGACAAAGGTTGTCGTGATGCTTGAATAATCCTTCAATATGAACTGCGTTGGAGATGCACTCTGACATTGAGGGTGGATTGGATGGCTCGACATGTAGATCGATCTCGAGAAGCATGTTCCGTATGTAGGTCTGGACCACTTCCTTCTTAGTCATGGGAGTGGCATGGAAGGTTGCCAACTCTCTCCAGCGAGTGATGAACATATCAACTTGCTCACCAGGGTCTTGCATCAGGGTGAGGAGTTCGATGGTCTCCACATTCCTTTGAACTTCATAGAAGCGTTGGTAGAACAACTACTCCATCTCTTGCCATGTGTGTACCGAGTTGGGAGGCAGCTGAGCATACCACTGGAAGGCTGGCCCTTCGATAGCTTCGACGAACTAGCAAAGGAGGAGGAATCCGTTACTTGTCGTTTCTCGACAGGCCGCCTGGATGTGAGCAGTATGCTGGTGGGGAGACGTAGTACCAATGAACAAGGGGAGCTTCCCATTTTGATAGTTCGGAGGGAAGGGTATTTGGTCTACATATGAAGGGAACGACTTTTGATAGAGAGACGTCTCCTACAGGCCTGGGACCTTGTTCTTGAGTCTATGCTCCACCATAGCATCTATGTCGGTTTGAGAGACCCCACGGGAGGTAGAACTGTCTTAGGAGGTTGATGGAGGAGTTTTTCAGGGAACTGTGTCCTCAAGGGAAATCGATCGAAAAAGGGGACCTAGAGCCCTCTAGGTGTTCCATCTTCCCAAGGATGGCTTGCATCATTTTCTCAAACTTTTCATCCGCTCCTCCTAAGCGTCATTCGTGTCATTAATCACCATAACACTGACCGTCTCTTCTGGAGGGTCAGAACCTGGTGGGACAGCAAACTGCCGAGGTCGACTAGTGGTGTGAGGCAAGTTAGTCTGGAGGGGTTCAGCCTGCCCCGGTTAGATACAAGCCTTGTGTGCCGATCTTGTGAGGATCGGTTCTTGACGATCTTGGGACGGTGACTTCTGAGTAGTTACGACCCAGCAATACTCTTGAACTTGGTCAGGCTCTAGAGTTTGGAGAGGGAAAATGGGGTTACGAGGCAGGAGTTCATCAAAGGTGGCGACCTCGACTACCTTAGAGGCTTCTTTGGTCAGGATCTGAAGACCTCTTTCTTGCTTAACCTTGAGACGGCTGTGGACTTCACTCCAGAACCGAGAGTAAGACCTGGACTACCCCGCCTTCTCCAACATGCAAGGGCCTTGTTTATGAGCTGGAATAGGGAGTGGGGCCTAAGGACAAAAGGAAGCCTTAGTTTTTGGCTTGGAGGCTGGAGGCCTCTGTCTGACATCAGGCCATTGCCCGGAGTCCTTTGGGGGACGCACGTACACGGTTGACCCGAGGCTGGCTAAAGATGGTACTCTTACAGAAAACCTTCGAGTACTTGAGCTCGAGGTGTGTTCCTAGTGTCGAGAGAGCGACAGAGGAAGGAGCTGGTTCACAACTTCGTCTAAGTTGAGGTCCAGAAGGAACCTGTCAAGACGGTGTGCTTTCACCTTTAAAGTTAGTCGTCCGGGTGACCTGGGGGTCGACCCGGGCTCAGTCAATGAGTCGAACCTGAGGAGGTCGAGACCCACAAACTTGTGTTTGTGAGGGGTGAGGCAAAAGCCCACCTCTCACATGGTGAAGCTGTGTGTTCTGTGAGGGAGGAAGAAGTGGTCCACCCTCATCTGCTTGAGGTGGCATAGAGCTAGCATTGCCCCAAGTTGTGGAAAGCAAATGCACGGCGCATGCTGGGTTTGGCCCAAATGCCTAGCCCTGGATGCGAGCTCAAGCTAACGTGAGGGTTGCTCCAAGGTGCAGCTCGAATGGATGAACCATGATCCTTGGGTTTGTGTGAGGGGTGGAGATCTCAGGACCTTCACCTTTATGTGTCGACACTTCAAGTGTGGAGGTTCGAGGTGATGAAGGAACATAAGGGGTTGCCTTTCGATGAACCTCACGAGCGACGACAACTTGCTTGCCTTTTACGGGAGTGATGGGGGTAGCCTTTCGATGTGTCTCAGCAATATAATTAGCAATAGACTTGCCGATAGCAGGGTGGGTAGTAGGTATGCTACCCATGTAAGGGGCCTTGGTGGAGAGTCCACCAGGGTGAGAAAGCAGGGAGGCAGGGACCTTTAAGTCCCCTCTCGCACCCATCCAGGTGAGAACGAGTCTGACCGTGAGTCCTGACTCAAGAGGAAAGTAGGGAAGGATGCTTGAGCAGTTCATTTCCTCGGGACAGTCACACGTGCGGGGACAAGGAAGTCCCCGACTTGGATGAATGGGTTGAATAACCCAAGTTCAATAGAAATTAATGCAAAAGTAAAAGAAGATACTCGTCAAACAATAGCGAGCGGACTAAAGAGTAGTAAGTCCCCAGTGGAGTCGCCAAGCTGTTTAGCTGCCTCGATCTCGCCTTTCAGATTTAGATGATCTGACGGCATGTACCTCGGGTTTCTGGTGAACTCAGGATTCGAGATCGCTCTCTCAGAACTTTGCTCAAGGGCAAGGGTAGGTATACCAACAAATGAGAGAGGAATTTTAAGTGGGTTTGAGACTTACTCGGGCTGACTCAGGTGGACGCCCTCTTAGATCACGAAAAAATCCCCCCAGCTACTTTAGCTGGTTCAGAATAGCCTCCCTTGACCAGCAATCCTCTTGTTTTCTGCACAACACTTCTATGGTTAATTTGTAAGACAAGTGGGTCAAGGAGACCCAGCTTTGTCTTAAGGAAATGTTCATTCATGTGAGAGAATGATGAAACATAAATTTTTAGATAAAGATAGAAAAGAGAAGAAAAACTCGATAGATAGGCGAAGCTAGAATGACATTCTAACAATTTATCGACTCGGAGTGGTAGCAAGATGGGCATGGTCCTCAGGACCAGCACGACGACAATACTACTCAAAACCAACATCGAGATGGCGGTGCTAAGCCAGATCTACCCTCAATCAAGTTAGAAGAGAAAAGGATGAAGAGAAGAGAGAGAGACGGTAGAGGGAGGAAGAATCCAGATGGCAATGGGAGTCACTGTTGGCAGCATGAGGAGGCAACATGTCCCTAGCGAACAGTGATGGTTCCTAACGAAGCACATGACGATAACTTCTCATAGGTCTCCAGGACATTACTTCTCGTAGGGCGCACGACGATGGGCGCAGGGAAGCGCGGAAGAAGCTAGGATGCGGTGACGAGTATTGCCTCGACCCTTTGTGGAAGGCGAGGGGTATTGACACCTGCAATAGTCACACGACAGGATGAAGCTCCTGCAGGCGGTGATAGGCTTCGTTACCCACGTCCTTCGCTGAGGCGCTTAGGATACGTCTACAGACGGCGATGAGCAACACCGTCTGTAGGCCTCGCGAAAGAGATAGAACAGAGGGAGAAAGAGACACGCCCATGAAGTTACCATCATCATGCGTGACATGTGAGGCTACTAGAGAGGCATGCACGACACTGCACTGGCGTGCATGGCCTCTGAGGAGAGCTCAGACGAGGAAGAAGAAGAAGAAGGAGAAGAAGAGAGAAAGGAAGAGAGAGAAGAAAAGAAAAAGAAGACAGAAGGTTTACCTCGAACCTAGGGGTATATGTAAAATTTTTTTCTCATCTCACTTTCTCTCTCAAGTGTGAGACAATAGTGGGAATGAAGAGAAACTATATTCAGTAAAAATTCTCTCTTTTGCAAGGAGATGGATCATGTGTGTGTGTCCTTTCTTCTGCGTACAATGCTAGTATGTATATATAAAATTTGCCCCAAACATGAGTGGATGATCAAAAGTAATCATAATTGCTAGAAATTAAGATTAAACTGAATTAAAAGAAATTATAAAATAGGGTGCAAAATGACATATTTGCCCCTTCCTAATAACTCAAGGAATTCCATAACAGTCCCTATGTTGCCCTAGAACTTGTGTGATCTTGGATGGATGGTCCGGGCTTGTTCTGATGCCTAATTCATCGTAAGATGATTTTTTTCTTATAAGGCTCGTCATGGCGATCGATTTGATACTAACTTCAAGCCATGGATCGTGTTTTAGTCCACGATCATGTGACTTGAAATTTGAGTGGATCTTGAAATTTTAGTGGATCTTGAAATTTCGGATCGATAGTGTACTCGTTCATTGATGTTTCTCGGTGATTTCTTCACTAAACTACACTAAGCATGCCGTTACAATCCCGGGGCAAAAAACACAGCTCAATTCCGTGCCCGAATGAAAATTTCTCAACTTTGGAATTTTGGCTGGAATCTGGAATTCTGACGATGAAATTTGCAAGTGCTTCATTGGCATCGTGTGCAGAATCTGAACGTTCATCAAGTACGGAGTTCGGGTCAGTGATAGCATGAGACCTTTTGCCCGCAATGGAATTAATCTCTCATCGATCGACCTCACGAGCGGCGTGATTCGTCCACTTGAGTGAGACACAACGCTGTTGAATTTCTTGAACTTTCTTCACAGATCAACAACTTCTCTCTAGATTTTCTTCGTGCTCGGTTTTTGTCACGGGGTGTGCCATATTTCGAATCGCTCGTCTTGACTAGACGAACATGCTTACCAAATTTGAGTGCAATTCGACTTAAAATGGGTGAGATATGAGTGTTGAAAGGCACTAGTCGTGATTGTCCCTTCCATGGCATGGAGCTGTAGGGTGGCCGCACGGGAATAGCGTGCAGCCCCTCCTGTTTCACTCTTTTGCCTATAACTTCTTCTTGGAGTGTCTATTCGGGCTGAAATTTGACCCCTACGGGGTTTCAACTACGCGAGTTCTAATGGTGATTATCCCATATCAAATTGACACACCAAATATGTAGTTCTAGTTATAGGATCCATTTCACGATGTTAGGGGCTGATTTCGCTGGAACTATTTCTCAATCTGTACTACCTTGGACATGTCAAAATGCGACGAAACTTGGCTGGAGACTTTTGAGAGACCCCATGAAGATCTTTCCGAGTTTTGGGGCTATTAGGAGACTATCATAATTTCCACTGTTTGCTAGGCCTTTATTGAGCACGGGGCCCATGTTGATGAAAAATACCTTCTAACACTATGAACTGCTTGTTTTTTCGTTGTGGGCCGATCCCTTGGAAATCAGCCATGCCTCGTCAGATGAATTGAAACTGACTCGAAAATGGTTGGTTCCTTCTTTTGGCCTATAACCCTCCTCTTTTGGTGGGTTATAGGCCTATAACCCTTCACGAGGAGAACCTTTCTTTGGTGGGTTTGCTTCTTCTTCATGAGGAGAGTGTTTCTTTTTAGCCTGTAGCCATCCTCTTATCCTCAAATGCAAGAGCTTTGTAACTTCACTAGTAATGGGCCTTTGATTGTAACTTGTAACTCTTTTTATTGCTATGAAAGAAACAAACTTCTTTTGAACTGAATTGAAGTTCTTCTTTCCCATTTCCTTCTTGTCTTGATGCACATACCTTCTTTTTGGGTTACATCAAGGATAGTACTTCTTTAGGTATCGTCCATTGATAGGGGGCATCGCCTCTCTTCAATCCGAGTTTGCCAATACATAGGCCCCGTTTGGCATGACCTTTTTGACTATGAGCAGGCCTTCCCATTTGGGCTCAAATTTTTCTTTTCGGCGTCCACCCATAGCAATCAATCTCTTTACTGCTAAAACTAGATCCCCACGAGCGAATGAGCAAACCTTGATAGACTTGCCAAAGGCTCTCTTCATTCTTCCTTGATTGAGCTCGAGGTTCTATTGGGCCTCTAGTCTCTTTTCATAAAGGGCATCCAACTCTTGGTAACGGAGCTTCACCCTCTCATCTTCAGTCAGTCCCTAATGTATAGCGACATGGAGTGAGGGTATTTGAACCTCGAGGGCCAAGACCGCCTCACCTTTGTAGACCAGGGAATAAGGAGAGGAGTACGTAGCATTCCGAGTGATGGTGCGATAATCCCATAAAGCTTCAGGTAGTTCCTCATGCCAATTCTTCTTTGATTTTGAAACTGAATTCTGGAGCACCCCGCACAGAGTTTTGTTGAACGCCTTAGCCAATCCGTTCGCTCGAGGGTAGTACATAGTGGAGTACTTCGACTCGAAGCCAAACTGGTTGACCAAGCAACCAACATGATGGCTTCTGTACTGGGGGCCATTATCAGAGATTATCTGGTCCGAAACTCCGAATCGGTAGATGATGTGATGATGCACAAAGTTGGCTACTGCGGTCCTTGGAACTTGCTTGAGAGGGATCGCTTCAGCCCACTTGGAAAAGTAGTTTGTCACCGTCATAATAAAGGCATGGCCCAAGGCAGAAGGGGGATTGATGGGTCCAACCATGTCCATACCCCATTGGGAAAAGGGCCACGATGTCACTGTAGGGTGGAGAGTCTCCGAGGGCTGATGAATGAGGCTTGAGTGGATCTGACACACCTAGAATCTTTTGGCATAGTTTTGGGCATTAGCCACCATGGAAGGCTAGTAATAACCGAGAATGTGTATGTGCTCATAGAGCTTAGGGCCGAACTGATGCAGCCCATAGATACCCAAGTGCACTTCTTCGAATACTTTGTTTGCCTCTTGTGTATCGATGCATCTAACGAGAATTCTGTCAAATGACCCACGGAAGAGGACATCGCCATCGAGAAGGGTTTAATTGGTGGACATCCGTCGTATGTCGTTGCGTTTCGCTCGATCCTGAGGTAGCCTTCCATGCTTTATGATGTCCATGATAGGCTCCCTCCAGTCCTCTACTTGTTCAACCTCTGTAGACATCAGATCGAAGAATTCGAGCTCCTAATCCTTGACCTTGGATCCTTTTCCTTGGGACATTTCTTGCTCTGTCTCAACGACATCCTTAGCTACTAGGAGTGCTCTGAATGAGTAAGGTGGGCATTCAGAGAGGACATCCCTCTTGTCATATAGGTCAACTTCAACTCTTAAGTCAACATGTCTCCATTCAGGTGTTCCAGGTCTATCTCTTGGGAGATTTTCAGTCCGAATATGAGGGCTTGATACTTGTCTTTGTTATGTGAAAATGCCTCTGCAAGTGAGAAGGATAAAGGGATTATTCTTCCTTCGGGAGTTAAGAACACAACTCCAGTGCCCCCTCCATCAGACTAGAATGTTCCATCAAGGTACATTTCCCACTGCTGAGTTTGCGCTGCACAAAAAACTTCGTCATCTAGGAGGTCGCTCGACAGGGGAGATTCTGAAGGAAGTGGGTGAGCTGCAAGAAAGTCTGCTTGGGCTTGACCTTTGACGGCCTTCTGTGGTACATACGTGATGTCAAACTCCATCAGCAATAATGTCCACTTGGCCAAACGTCCTGACAAGCATGGCTGGGTCATAAGGATCCTGATCGGGTCCGCCTTGGAGATTAACTTAACCTTGTGACCGAGCAAGTAATGGCAGAGCTTCTGTACCGTAAAGATCAAGGCTAGGAACATCTTCTTGATGGAAGAGTAATTCTTCTTGGCCCCTTGCATTCTGTGGCTGAGATAGTAAAGTGTTGTCTCTTTCCCTCCATCATTGTTCAGCACTAGGAATGCCTCGAGTGACTCATCAAGAGCGATCATGTACAGGATGAGAGCCATTCCCAACACTAGTGCAGAGAGAACTGGAGGATTCAATAAGTATTGCTAAATGTCATCGAGTGCAGCTTGGCACACCTCATCTCATATGAAGGGAGTGTCTTTCTTTAAGAGATGTTAAAAGGGCCTGAAGGTTCGAGATGAACCTTCAACTGTAGGCGTGCTGTCCTTGAAGAGACTGCAGTTCATGCAGGGTTCCAGGCGGTGGCATGTCTTGAATTGCCTTGATTTTGACCTGCTTGATCTCAAGTCCTCGGTACCTCATGATGAACCCTAAGAACTTTCCTGAGCGTATGCTGAAAGCGCATTTCAAGGGGTTCATCTTGAGTTGGTGATGCTGCAGTCGTTCAAATACATTTTTGAGTCCTTGTATGTGGGCGTCCTTTGTTTCAGATTGCACCACCAGGTCATCCACATAGCACTTGACCTCCTTGTGGATCATGTCCTTGAAGATGGTCATCATGGTCCGCTAGTATTTAGCACCAGCATTCTTTAACCTGAAAAGAATCACAATGTAGCAAAAGATGCCTCTTGGGGTCAAGAACACAGTGGCCTCCTCATCTTCTGGTGCAATCCTGATTTGATTATAACCAGAATACCCATCCATAAAGCAGAAGATTTAGCGATGAGCTATGGAGTCGATCAACATCTCGGTGAACGGGAGGGGGAAGTCATTCTTGGGGCAGGCAGTGTTCAACAAGCGGAAGTCAATATAGACCCTAATTTGGCCATTCTTCTTCTTGACTGGGAAAACATTTGCTAGCCATTTTGCATATTGGACTTCACGTATGAATCCTGCTTGCCTGAGCTTGATCACCACAGCATCGATCAGCATCAAGAGGTCGGGTCTAAACCTTATTGATTTCTGCTTCATGCGTTTGATGGTTGGATCAATACCAAGGCGATGGACATCAATCTGAGGGTCTAGACAGGGCATCTCATGATAGTGCCATGAAAAGACGTCCCGATTTTCTTGGAGGAGGGAGATATAAATTTCTTTCTCCTCTGGGGACATTTTTACAGAGATAAAAGTCAGCCTTAAGTCGGCCTCATCCCCTAGGTTGATCTCTTCGAGCACATCAGCCGTGACCTAACTACCTTCTTCCCTCTCTTTTAGAGCTTCCTGGACTTCCTCGTCAAGAGACTCTCTAGGATTTTCATTGACCTCGACTGTAGAAGCCCATGATTCGGACATCTCGGCTTCTAGGAGGGGCACAGTGAGGGAGAGTACTGGTCTCTGGCTAGTCCAGGCAATGAAAGGGTCAACTTCAAACGGGGGAGTCCATGACCTTGTGACTGGGATCACTTGGTGCTTGCCCCAAGCTAGGTGATGCTTCATGCACCTGAATCATGTGGCAAGCCTTGTGGGAGTGGGTAAGATAACTTGATTTTTGGTCAGGTTGACAAGGGGTTAGCAGCTGTCAAGAATCCAACAGCCTGGGCCAGCATCCCTTTGAGGCAATCTTACTATGGCTAGGTGAGGCTGGTGTCGCCAAATTCTCTGTTTAGAGTATCGAAGTCTGAGCACCATCGAGATGCACCTGTGGAGAAAATAGAAGAGGAGGGAGGAGAAGAAGAGTTAGAACATTCAAGGCAGCTTTTTACATCGTCGTTGAAATTGGACATGCACCGGGGATATTTTAAGTGTTGCACCGGGTTTGATGCTTTTAGCGTCATCACCCATAGTGAGGGAATCCCGAGCTGTTGGTGACTTGGGGATGTTTGCCTGATTGGATGAAAGGGCGAGGCGAGTTGTGCCTGAGATAAATTCTTGCAAGGTCAATAGTGGACGAAGGGGCCTGAGGAATTCTTCCTTGACTGGTGGCTGAGGAGGACTATTCCTTCAATGGACCGACCTACGTGCCCACCGTCGCCTTCGGGATCCTTGAGGGGATGTCTAGACCACCTTATCAGGCTGGTGAGTAGCCTTAGCTTGCTAGACTGCCTCAAGTTTCAAGGATTTGAGCCTTCTCCGCCCATGGTAGACTTTCCAAGGCTGAGAGGTCGAAGGCTTTGAAGGGTCGAGTGTATACTCAGGAGGGGCTGTTAGTGTGGCTTCTTTCGAAATGGGAGCGACATCCTGGACGCATTCCAAGAGAACCGCACAAATGATGTGGCCTTACCGGACTTTCTCTACGACTATAGCTTTGAAACCGGAGCATTCGTTGAGTTCGTGGCCTCATACTTGGTGATATGGGCACCAAAGTTTTTTTGTACCCTGAGCAAGACGACTCGGCTGCCTGGCAAGCTTGGGAATGACAAGGCCTTTTTGGAGCATTGCCTTGAAGAGGGCCTACAGAGGGTCTAACTCAGCGCTTCCTTGGGCTTGCGTCAAGAGGTCTTCGTGCTCATGCGGAAGAGGACTTGAGGGTGTCCTTCTGGTATGCTCTGAACTTCCTGGCACCTATGCATCTTCTCCACCAAGAGCTTGTGGAAGCCAATGCATTCGCTGACGTCCTGGCCTCGTATGTGGTGATACGCGTACTAGAGGTTCTTGGTTCCTAGAGATAGGAACTTGGGCTGCCTTGCCGACTTGGAGTGACTATCCCTTCTTCAAGCATTATGGAGAAAAATGCACAAAGAATAGCGAGTGCCCCATCGTCCTCATGGATCATGACTATGTGAGAGACCTCAGTTGCCCTGAATGCTTTCTTCAACTCTTCAATCTTTATCTGATCCTTGTTGATAAGGGCTTCGATAGTGTCGCTGAGCTTATAGCAGTCGTAAGTGGGGTGGCATACCCTCTTGTGATAGGTGTAGTACTTCTCATTTGCCTCTTACCCAGCCGACTCCGCAGTATTGCCCTCTTGCAATTGTTTCATGTTCTGTTCTAGCCGCAGCCAAAGTAGTGCAGGCATCCACTCTATGTTGAAGGGTTAAACCTTATTCTGATGCTGGGCTCAGTAGTCGTTTTGCCTAGAATTTTTAAGAGGAGGGACGCTGTTGTAAGACTGCTGCTTGCCCCCGATCGGAGACGCCTATGCCTTGGAAAGGTCCAGGGTTTGAGGAACCACACCTTTGATGTCAGCCACGGTGACGGCCACACTAATTACTGCCTTGGAGCGAGAGTTTGAGATGGCAGGTTGTAGACGAGGGTTGCCATGATGCTCGAATAATCCCTCAATACGAACTGCCTTAGAGATGAGCTCTGACATGGAGGGTGTATTGGATGCCTCGACATGAAGAGAGATCTCAGGAAGTATGTTCTATATGCAGGTCTAGACCACTTCCTTCTCGGTCCTAGGAGTGGCATGGAAGGTTGCCAACTCTCTCAAAAGAGTGATGAACTTGTCGACCAGCTCACCAAGGTCTTGCATCAAGGTGAGGAGTTTTATGGTCTCCACATTCCTTTGGACTTTGTAGAAGCGTTGGTAGAACAACTGCCCCATCTTTTGCCGTGTGTGTACCGAGTTGGGAGACGATGAGCATACCACTGGAAGGCTGTCTCTTCAAGAGTTTCGATGAACTGGCTGAGGAGGAGTCGTCCATCAGTTTTTGTCTCCAGACAGGCCGCCCGAAAGTGAGCAGTATGCTGGTTCAGAAACGTTGTACCGTTGAACAAGGGGAGCTTCCCCTTCTGATAGTTCGGAGGAAAGGGTACTTGGTCTATGTACGAAGGGTACGACTTTTGATAGAGCGGCATCTCCTGCATGCCTGGGACCTTGTTCTTGAGGCTATGGGCCACCATAACATCTATGTCGGTTTGGGAGACCCCACTGGAGGTAGAACTGTCTTGGGAGGCTGATGGAGGACTTTTCCTAGGAACTGTGTCCTCACCAGTCGGGGAATCGGTCGAAGAAGGGAACCTGGAGGGCTCTAGGAGTTTCAACTTTTCAAGTATGGCTTACATCATTTCCTCGAACTTGTTCATTTGCTCCTCTTAATCATCGTCCGGGTCATTGATCACCATGACACTTACCGTCTCTTCTAGAGGGTCAGAGCCTGGCAGGTCAATGGACTGCCGAGGTCAGTGAGTGGTGCGTGGCAAGTCAGTTAGGAGGGGTTAAACTTGCCCCGACTGGACTCGAGCCTTGTATGCCGATCTTGTGGATACCTGTTCTTGACGTTTTTGGGACCGTGGTTTCTGAGTAGTGACGACACAGCAATATTCTTGGACTCAGCCAGGCTCTGGACTTTGAGAGTGACAAAGGATGGAGCTGGCTCACAACTCCATCGTAATTGAGGTCGGAAAGAAACCTGCCAAGATGATGCTTGTGCACCTTTAGAGTTGGTCATCCAAGTGACTTGGGGGTCGACCCAGGCTTGGTCAATGGGTTCGACCTGAGGAGGTCGGGACCCACGAGTTTGTGTTTCTAAGGGGTGAGGCAGAAGCCCATCTCTCACAGAGTGAAGCTGTGTGTGTTATGAGCGAGGATGGAGTGGTCGACCCTCATGTGCTCGAGGTGGCGTAGAGCTAGCGCTGCCCCGGGCTGTGCAAAGCAAATGCATGGCACATGTAGGGTTTGGCCCGAGAAGGCATAGCTCTGAATATGAGCTCAAAGCAACGTGAGGGTTGCTCCGAGGTGCGGCTTTAGAGGATGGACTATGAGCCCTTGGATGTGTGCGAGGGGTGAAGATATCAAGACCTCACCCCTATGTGTCGACGCTCTTAGTGTGGATGTTTGGGGTGATGAAGGAGCATAAGGGGTTGCCTTTCAACGAAACTCAGGAGCAACGACAACTTGCTTGCCTTTTATGATAGTGATGGGGGAAGCCTTCCGGCGTGCCTCAGAAATATGACCAGCAAGAGACTTGCTGATAGCTGGGTGTGTACTATGTGTGGTGACAGATGTGCCACCGATGCAAGAGGCCTTAGTGGAGGGTCCACCAGGGAGAGGCAGAGGGGAGGCAGGGACTTTTAATTCCCCTCTCACACTGATCCTGACTCAGGAGGAGAGTAGGGAAGGAAGCTTGAGTAGTTCGCTTCCCTAGGACTGTCTCGAGTGCTAGGATAAGGGAGTCCCTGACTTGGATGAATGGGTTGAACAACTCAGGTGCAATAGAAATTAATGCAGAAAGTAAAAGAGGATACCAGTCAAACAAGAGCGAGCCGACTAAGAGGGAGTAAGTCCTCAATGGAGTCGCCAAGCTGGTTAAGTGCCTCGATCTCGCCTTCCAAATCTGGATGATCTAGCAGCACGTATCTCGGGTTTCTGGCGAACCCAGGATTTGAGATTGCTCCCTGAGAACCTTGATCGAGAGTAAGAGCAGAAATAGCAACCGATGACAGAGGAATTGAAGGTCGGTTCGAGACTTACTAGGGCTGGCTCGCATGGGCGCCCTCTTAGATCGTGAAGAAAGCCCCCCAATTGCTTTAGCTGGTTCAAAATCGCCACCCTTGACCTGCAATCCTCTTATTTTTTGTACAGCACTTCTATGGTTAATTTGTATGATAGGTGGGTCAAAGAGACCCACTCTTGTCTTAGAGCAATGTACGTTTATGCGAGAGGGTGATGAAGCATACTGTTTAAATAAAGACAGAAAAGGGAAGAAAACTTGACGAAGAGGCGAGACTAGCATGACAGCCGAGAAGTTATCGACTCGAAGTGGTAGTAAGACGGGCATGGTCCTCAAGACCAATACGGCGACAATACTACTCAAAACCGAGATCGATATGGCAGTGCTTGGCTATGTCTACCCTCAATCAAGTGAAAAGAGAAAAGAGAGTGAAAAGAAGACAAGAGACGGCAAAGAGATGAGGACCCGATGGTGCTAGGCGTCACCAGTCACGATCATGGAGTAGCAGCATCATAGCCCTTGGGCTGCATTCGACGCTACTGCTCATGGATAGAGAGTGAGAAATGAACTGCAGACGGTGCTAGGTATCACCGATTGGCAACTTAAGAAGATAACATGCCCCCACCCGGGCAGCGAGAGTCTTTGATGAAGCACGCGGTGATGGTCATTCTTGAAGCGCATTGCGGCAATCCTCAAGAGGCGCACGGCGATAGGCGTGGGACACAGGAAGGACAGCGATGAACGCTAATCATGCAAAGGAAGCATGCGGATGGCGGTAAACATTGCCGAGGCCTATAGCGGGCAGTGATGGGTATCGTCGTCTGCTATAAACACGTATTAGGCAAGGACCCCTACGAGCGGTAATGGTTTTCGACGTTTGAGTTCTTCACTAATACATCCATGCTACGTCTGTAGACGACGATGGACAACACCGTCTACAAGCCCACTAAAAGAAAGAGATTGAAGAAAAGAAGGAGAAGGACGCTCGCGCATGACACTGCCATCGCCCTGCGTGACCTGTGTAACCTCAGGGGAGGCATGCACGACACTGCCACTATCGTGCATGATCCCTGCGAGGAACTCAAACAGGGAAGGAAGGGGAAGAGAGGAAAGAAGGGAGAGAGAAGAAGAGAGAAAATATTTACCTCAAACCTAGGGGTACCGGTCAAAATTTTCTCTCACCTCACTCTCTCGCTCAAATGTGACCCAACCATGAGAAGAAAGATAAAGTTGTATTAAGTAAAAATTCTCTCTTTTGCAAAAGGTTGAGTCCTCTAGTGCGTACAATGCTGGTACATATATAAAGAATTTACGCCAAACATGAGTAGATGATCAAAATAACCCTAATTGCTGAAAATTAAGGTTAAATTTAATTAAAAGTAACTAGAAAATAGGGTACAAAATGACAGATTTGGCCCTACTTAACAATTTGTCGAATTCCAAAACAGTCAATGTATTGCCCTAAAACTTGCGTGATCTTACATGGCTGATCTGGGGTCGTTCTGATGCCCGGTTGGTCGTAAGATGATTGTTTTCTTGCAGGGCTTAGCATGGCGATCGATTCGATACCAACTTCGAGCCATGGATCGTGTTTTTAGTGCACGATCACGTGACTTGAAATTTGAATGGATCTTGAAACTTCGGATCGATAGTGTACTCGTTCCTTGATGTTTTTTGGTGATTTCTTCGCTGAATTACATTGAGCATGCTGTTACGATCGTGAAGAAACAAACGCAGCTCGATTCCGTGATCGAATGAGGATTTTCCAACTTTGGAATTTTGACCGAAATCTGGAATTTCGACGAAGGAATTTACAGTCGCTTCATCGGCTTTGTGTGCAAAATCTGACCGCTCATCATGTACGGGGTTCGGGTCAGTGATAGCCCGAGACCATACACACACAATGGAATTGGTCTCGCAACGATCGGGCTCACGAGTGACGAGATCTGGCCACTCGAGCAAGGCACAATGCTGCTGAATTTCCTACACTTTCTTCACGTATCAGAACCTTCTCTCTAGCTTTTCTTCGCGCTCGAGTGTCGTCACAGGGCATGCCACATATCGAATCTCTCGTCTTGACTAGACGAACTTGCTCACCAAATTTGAGCACAATCCAACTTGGGACGGGTGAGATATGAATATTGAAAGTCACTGGTTATGACTGTCCTTTCCATGGCGTGGAGTTACAAGGTGGCCGCACGGGAATAATGTGTTGCCTCTCCTGTTTCACTCTTTTGCCTATAACTTCTTTTTGAAGTGTCCGCTTAGGCTGAAATTTGACCCCTGGGGGTTTTCAACCTTGCCAAATCCAATGGTGGTAGTCTCATAGTAATTTGAGACGTAGAAAATGTAGCTCTAGTTATGTGGCTGTTTCAGGGTGCTAGAGGTCGATCCTGCTGGAACTGTTTCTCAGTCTGCACTGCCTTAGACATGTCAGACTAAGACAAAACTTGACAGGAGTCTTTTGAGAGGCTTTTTGAAGATATTAGCTGATTCCAGGGCTATTCTGAGACTTTCGGAATTTCAGGGCTATTCTTAGGCTTTATTGAGCGGGGGCCCCATGTTGATGAAAAATACCTTCCAACACTCACACGTTGGAAATGTACTTCGACGGAGCCTTCCAATCAGACTGTGGAGGCGTCGTAGTGGTATTCTTAACCCCGAAAGGAGGAGTATTGCCAGTTTCTCTATCTCTCGTCGAGGCCAGTTCTCATAACGAGGCATAATATCAGACCCTTAAAATGGGTTGGAGATAGCCTTCGACCTAGACTTGGAGCAGCTCAAGATCTACGGTGACTCTGAGTTGGTTATCTGGTAGCTTAAAGGGATCTATGACGTGAGAAAAGACACTCTCAAGCCTTATCATGATACTGCAAAATCGTATATGGCCTAGTTTGAGGATGTATCCTTGAGTCACATCCCGAGGAGGCTAAACTCGCAGGCTGACGCACTTGCAAGACTCGGGGCTACAATTGAATTATTCTCATAACGAGGCATAATATCAGACCCTTAAAATGGGTTGGAGATAGCCTTCGACCTAGACTTGGAGCAGCTCAAGATCTACGGTGACTCTGAGTTGGTTATCTGGTAGCTTAAAGGGATCTATGACGTGAGAAAAGACACTCTCAAGCCTTATCATGATACTGCAAAATCGTATATGGCCCAGTTTGAGGATGTATCCTTGAGTCACATCCCGAGGAGGCTAAACTCGCAGGCTGATGCACTTGCAAGACTCGGGGCTACAATTGAATTATCCTCATAAGGACCCACACTTGTTTGGGTGGCAGAATGGAGACACTTTGAATTAAGAACCGAAGTAGACGTGGATGATGAGAGAAATATGTTCCCCGAGTGCCCTCCTTATCCATTCGGGGCACTTCATTAGCTAAAGAAGTAATCAAGACTGAAGAAGAAATGGCATGAAGTCAAGGAGCTAAGGTTCAAAACCGGGAACCGAAGTTTTTTTACACAATATGCGTAGAAATTCAGTCACGTCTAAGATTGGAGAGAGCCCCTCACTAATTTTCTAAGACATGGTCGACTTCTAAAGGACCGTGCCAAGCGTAATAGCGTGCGTCGAACGTCTACCAAGTATACTCTCCTTGAAGGAGAGTCTCTCTTCATATGGTCATTTGACGGCAATCTTCTTAGATGTGTGGATGCACAAGAAGAAAATAAGGTCCTGGAAGAAGTACACTCAGGAATCTGTGGATTGCATCAGTCTGGTCCCAAGCTCTATGAACGCATATGCAGTTTGGGGTACTATTGGCCTCGATGGTTGCTGATTCCTTAAACTATTCTAAAAAGTGTCAAGTGTGCCAAATCCATTCAAGCCTTGTTCACTAGCCTCCATAGCCCTTACATCCTACAGCGGTGTCATGGCCCTTCTTACAATGGGGTATGGACATTATAGGGCTTATTGACCCTCCTTCGGCAATGGCATGTCTTTATTCTAGCTGCAATAGATTGTTTCTCTAAGTGGGCTGAAGCAGTCCCCCTTAAGCAAGTTCTGGGAGCAACAGTGGCTAACTTGGTATGACATCATATCATCTATCTGTTCAGAGTGCCTGACCGGATTATAGCTGACAATGGTCCGCAGTTTAAGAGTCATCATATTGATCGCTTGGTTAATCAGTTCGGCTTAGAATGGAGGTACTCCACTATGTATTACCCTTGAGCCAATGATATAGCTGAGGTAATAAAACCATGTGCAATATTTTACAAAAACCCATATAAAAAACAGAGAGGAATTGGCACAAGAAGCTTCCCAAAGCCTTGTGGGCCGTACTACCACAAGAAATGCCACCGA
Source organism: Amborella trichopoda (assembly GCF_000471905.2). The sequence goes on along the minus strand of NW_006499677.1, from coordinate 115,127 downwards.
TTCCACACCTTATTCCCTAGTCTATGGGGCTGAAGCAGTCCCCTCGAAATTCAAATCCCTTCATTGCGTGTCGGTGTACATCAATGGCTAACCAAAGATGAGAGAGTCAAACTCCGGTATCAAGAATTGGATGCACTAGACGAAAAGAGGTTAGAGGCTCAGCAGAACCTCGAACTCAACCAGGGGAGAATGAAGAGGGATTTTGACAAGTCAGTGAAGGTCCACTCATTCGCCCGTGGGGATCTAGTTTTGGGCTCAAGAAGCCGATTGTTATGCATGGTCGACGTAAAGGGAAATTTGAACCCAAGAGAAAGATACGCAATGCATAGAAGTAAAAAAAAAAAGTTAGGAGGATGATAAAGAAAAAGCAAGCAAGATAGTCCAAACAAATGTTAACTCTTTTTATTGCATTAAAAAGGAGTTACAAGTTACAATCAAAAGCCCATTATTAGGGAAGTTACAAGACTCTTGCATCTGAGGATAAGAGGACAATTACAAACCAAAACCCACAGTGTCGCTCTTGCATCTGAGGATAAGAGGATGGTTACAGGCTAAAAAAATGCTCTTCTCATGAAGAAGAAGAAAATCCACCAAAGAAATGCTCACCTCATGAAGAAGAAGCATAACCACTTGGAGAGTCGACTTCAATTCATTTGACGAGTGTCACCAAAGTGGATGTTTACATGCTAAAAGAAGAAGCCAACCATTTCCGAGTCAACTTCAATTCATCTGACGAGTATATCAAACATATAAAGAAGACTTCTCTGGCAAGGAACTGGCCTATGATGGAGAGCATACCCTATCCACAGTGGATGCCCTTCCACAGAACAACGTGGACTTCACTGTTGTGCTGGAGGACTTGGCTTCCAACGGGCACATAAGCCAGGCTTTACCACTGGTCACCACCCTTTGCCCACCCAAGTCAGTGTCGTAGTGAACATCGTCGCACATGGCTCATCTCCATGCAAGAACAATTCACGTATGTGACTCACTGCCACATGCGAGCAACACCATGCGTGTTATGTCGCCCGCCATATACTGATAAGCGTCGTCTGAGGTCAGCACCGGTGGTGTCCTCCAAAGGCTAGTGTCGACTGTGTTGCTAACTCCCAAAGCTGACTGACTCTTCTGAGGCCAACGCCGGCTGTGTCTTCTGAAGGCTAGCACCGACTGTGCTTCTAACTCTCAGCATCAGCTGCCTATTCTTGAGGATCGGCGTCGGATGTGCTTTTAAAAAATCCAGTGTCAGCTGCTATCCAAAGTCAGCGTCGGCCGTGTTCGTCACTGCGGCTGTTCACCTCCAGGTAACTCTTTCTTTTTCTCATCTCCTTGGTTCTCAAGGCTCCTCGATTTTCGGCCTAAGATGTTTTGCCTCCTCAATGATCCCACGATTTCCAACGGCGACCGTTCGCCTTCCCACAACCGTCCACCTTCAGCGACCGTTCGTTTCCTACACCCTTGGGAGTTTTACCGAAACTCCCCTTTTGCAGACGGAAACCCTCTACGACCTTTCCTCCAAGTCATCGGGAAACCACTTACGCCCCCCAGAAAACTACCAAAAGACTGGCGAAATGCCTGGAAAACCTATTGTTGCCACTTTCGCCTCTTTTTCCCTTCTCCGGAAATCACAAAACCACGGTCGGAGTTCTTACTTGCTAACGAACTTTTGCTAACTTGGCTGGAATCCCTTGAGTGTTTACCGAAGCTCTGGCCAGAAACCTCTCCCTCACCATTAAACTTTTTTACCTTAATTTTTTTTTTGTGAAAATAGTGAAAATGGGATTCACACCCCTTTTATAGTCGATGCTTTACTCAAATGCCTTTAGCAAACTGGGAATCCCAGTCACTTCCAAAAAGGCCAAACGTCAATGGGCCAGACCGGGTCAGGTTTTGACCTGAGGCCCCAAGCAAGTTTAACCGTCGCCTATGAAATCCCATGAGACAGAGGCCAGAATCGGGTTGGGCTCGGATCAAAGCCTGATCATTAACCCACATCTAGTGCCGGCTATGGTTCTAAAACTACATAGCGCCAGTTGCGTTTTCGATAACCCCAGTGTCGGCTGTGTTCTCAGCAACTCAGTGCCGGCTGTGTTTTCGATAACTCAGTGCCGACTGTGTTTTTGATAACTCACTGCCGGCTTTGTTTTTGATAACTCAGTTCCGGCTGTGTTTTCGATAACTCAGTGCCGGCTGTGTTCTCAGCAACTCAGTATCGGTTGTATTTCTAATGACTCCAGCGCTGATTGAGTGTTCAAGAAGTAATCTTGGCAAACATCAACTTTGTTTGTGTTTTCAAAAGGCTCAACGTCGGCTGAGTGTTCAAGAAATGATGATTACCGCACGCCCCATGCTAAAAACCGTGTGTGTCTTACTATTGTTATCCCCAGTGAAGTTGCACCTTGACCATGACCTATTATCCCCAGCGGAGTGGTACTTAGGTCGTTCTACCCAGGCCATAACTTCTCATTCCCAGTAGGAGTCATACTCGTACTGTAGTTCATTATCCCCAATGGAGTTAAGATCATTTTTACCATTGCAACCCTCACTGGGTCTGCCTCACACCTAAGATTCGAGTACCATTTTGCACCTATGAGGGACCCACACCTGTTCCCACTACCCCCAATGAAGTCGGTCTGCCCATCTGAATCCCTTGTTGGCTTAACCATTTTATCCCCAGGGAGTCATATTCCCATCTACAAACTTATTCCCCATTCAGTTTCACCTACATTACAACCCATGCCTTGGTCTTCACTGCATGACCTTAAACTGCACAGCTTTGGTCTAGGTGCATGACCCTAAACTGCATGGTCCAAATTATATGACCTTAAACTGTAGCGGAGATCTAGCTGCATAGCCCTAAACCGCACGAGCTGAACTATATGACCTTAAACCATAGTGCACGTTCTGGCTGCATTACGATAAAAGGCTTAGCACCATGGTCCAAACTATATGACCTTAAACTGTAGCGAAGGTCTACTTACACAACCTTAAACTGCACGGTTCTAGTTGCATGACTCTAAACTGCATACCACGGTCCAGCTGTATGACCTTAAACCATAGTGCACGACTTGGCCACATGACATTAAACTGCTTTGCACAGGTCCTGAAGATATGACCTTAAACTCGGCCCCGCATACACGTACACACTTTTACATGCATTTTCACACATGTCTTCCCTAACCAACCCACTTGTGTGCGCGCACCACTTCATTACCTCCCCAGTGAATCCATTCATTACATGATCCTTCATCATTCCCCAGTGTGTCTCACCTGTGCTCACAAAATGGTGAATCATTCTGTCACCCATACTCGTTGTAAGCTAGTGGGTCACCATTTTTCACCCACCTTTTATACATCATCCATCTTTCACAGGTAGCCTCGTGCCATCTCTCCAAAGTGAGCTAAAACCATCACCATACTCACTCCATAGCCTCAATAAACAGCCATCTATCTCCATTATGGTCCAGCTGTATGACCCTAAACTATAGTGCACGTCCTAGCTGCATAACCCTAAAAGGCTTCGTGCAGGTCCCGAAGGCATGACCCTAAGCACGCCTTCAAGAAAAAAAAAGAGAAAAAATTAATAACAGGTGTATACCTGGTCAAGGGAACGCCATGAGTAAAAACGATGGACGGGCATGGTCATCAAACCATGAGTAAAAGAGTTATGTAAGAATAAAAACCCGAGCACGATGAAAACATGAAAGGGCATCGTGAGCAAAAATGGTAGAATAAGGGTGGACACGGCCGAAAGGTCATAGGTAAAAGAGCCCCAAATAAAAAGGAAGTTGGTGAAAACTGTCTCTACGGCACCGCTTCCCAAGTTCAAGTGAAAATCCAGAAAGGACACTTGGACCAATAAGCAGGTTGATGCAGTGCTCACCTCAATAGGCGGCTTCAACCTACACTCAAAGAGAAAAATCCCTGGTGTCACGATACCAGGACTCAAAAATATAAGCTTCAAGGAAAAGATTTCGACAGCCTTAGTCCATTTACGAAAAGGACTTGAAGGACAGAAGATTTGCTAAGAAGGCAAGAAAAGTCTCTTGAAGAAGAGCATCATTCCCAGGAGGTTACTAAATGCACTCCAAAGATGTCGACGACGCCCCAAGAAGGCTAAGTCAGTCATGACTTTGGACCTGTTTCGTAAGACTGCTAACAGTGGGTAGGGGTTATACCCAAAGCCGGTCGCCTCGATAAACTGAGGTACCCTACCCGTCAAGGACTAACTGGTGCACGATGCAGACGAGCGACGAAAAAGGCTCTTCAGCACACCATCCAGAACAAGAACAACAAAAGCAAGAAATACAAGCCAAAGATGCTTCTTTAGAAAAGGGGGATGCCAACCATGGCCGCCTCGATAAACTGAGGAACTCTGCTCGACAAGGCAAGAAACTGACAAAGCCAAGCTAAAACCTTCCCACAGCAACAAGGTGATGCCAACCATGGCTGCCTCGATAAACTGAGGTAACTTCTTGTCAAAGCAAACCTAATGTAGCAGAAAATAATGCCAACCAAAGGCTTTTCGGCTGTCAATCCTCCACCATGGTACTCAATTACCATACGGGCTTGACTCTGACTAACGAGGTCCGTACAAAATCCTCAGCTTCAGAATTACAAATAGTGCACATGAGGATGAGGACTTCGACAGGATCCCTCAAAAGAGTCTCTTTTCCCCTAAAGTCTCCAAAAATGGACCTGTACATTGCATCTAAACGTCTGAGCATCCTAGTTGCAGTATTGCGTGAATCTCTTTGACGTTCATGTGATCCTATGGTTAGGAAGAAAAAAGTAATAAAGCCAAAGGAAATTTTTTGAATGTTGTCCTTCTCAATTCTCTTGAAGCACAACATTCGGTACAGCAAACTGCTTGAACACATTTTTTAGCACCTTGGTCGCTGATGCAGAATAAAGAGGAAGCGGGTCAATAAAGCCTCAACATACATTGAAAATTTTGACAGTCTCAAAATGGCCCTAGAACTAATTAAGATCTTCATAAGAACTTCAAAAGGCCACCTGCCAAGTTTCATCGCAATCAGACGTATTTAAGGCAGTAAAATAAAGAAACAACTTCGAAAAAATCGGCCTCTAGCACCCTGAACTAGACCCTGTAACTAGAAATATATTTTTAGTACATAAAATAGTTGTGGGACCACTGCCATTAGATCCAGTACGGTCTAAAACCCATATGGGTCAAGTTTCGGCTTAATCAGGCACTCTAGGACAAAGTTATGGGTAAAATACCAAAAAGGGATAGGCCACACACTATTACCGTAGCCACCCTACACCAAAACACCATTAAAGGTGATTGTTTTCATAGTCATAGGTAGTGAATTTTGGGGCCCATATCTCATTCGTTCCAAGTCAGATTGCTTTCAAATTTTGTTAGCGTGTTCGTCTCATCAAGACGAGCGTTTCAATATGTGGTACGCCCCGTGACGATGCCCAAGCAGGGAGAAAAACTAGAGAAAATTTGCTAATCCGTGAAGAAAATTACAGAAAAATCAGCAGCAGCACGCTTCATTCGAGTGGCCAAATCACGACTCACATACCCGAACAATGCAAAAACAATTGTATTATGTGCATAAGGTCCAAGGCCATCGTTGATCCAAATGCCACGTACAATGAACGGTTGGATTTTACACACAGAGGCGTTGAACCTGCTGTAAATCTCGGCAGTCGGATTTCAAGATTCCGGACAAAAACTCGAGACGACAAAATCTTCGCCCCAGACACAAAATCGAGTTGTTTTTATTGCAACATGATTGTGACGGCATGCTCAGTGTGATTCAGCTAAGAAACTGAAGAAAAACATCAAGAAAGATGCACACTATCGATCCAAAGTTTTTAAGATTCAAGAAAATTTCAAGTCTCATGATCACGACATAAAAACATGATTCATGGCTTGAAGTTGGTATCAAATCAATCGTCATGCCGAGCCCTACAAGAAAACAATTATCTATTGATCAAACAGGCATCAGAGTAACCCTGGATCACTCATGGAAGATCATGCAAGTTCTCGGCCAGCAGCAAGGACTGTTTTGAAATTCCATACATTGTTAGGCAGGGGCAAAACAGTCTTTTTGCATCCATTTTTGGAAATTCTTTTAATCAATTAAATTGAAATTATCTTCAATTTTAGGTAGTTTTCGAGCATCCACCCATGTTTGGGCTCAATTCAATATAAACATGCAAAGCCTAATTGTAAAAAAACTTTGGGTTCATTATTTAATCATTCAATAAAAATTTCAATTCTTGCTTAAACTTGTAAGTGCGTCTTGAAGAGAAAGAGAGGAGAGAGAAAAAAATGGTTGGTATCCCTCAATAAGGTAATTTTCTCTCTCTTTCCCTCTCTCTCCTCTTTTCTTATCTCAATCTCTCTTTCCCTCTCATCTCTATCCCTCTCTCTTCTCTTCTCATATCTCTATCTCTCTTGCCCTTTCATCTCTCTCTCTTTCTCTCTCCTCTTTCCTCATCTCTATCTCTGTCTCTTTTTCTCTCTTATTTTCTCTCTCATCTCCCCCTTTCTCTTTCTTGCTTTCATCTTTATCTCTTTCTCTCTCTTCCTCCTTTGGTTTATCATGTCTCTCTTTCCCTGCTCGTGTTTCTTTTGTCTATTCACCCATGGCAGACTTCTTGCCGAGTGTAATGTCTTCCTGTTTTTGAGATATAAAAAGTGAGCAGAGCCTTAACCTGGATGGCAGGCCATGCCTCTATCAAAACTCTCTAATCTCTCTTGTGTCCCAGATGGCGAAGTCCATTGCTATCTGTGCTCCACCTTTTGTCTCCTTCTAACCGTCTACGTTTTCTTTTTCCTCTTCTTCTACCACAACCAATGAAGGCTTAGCACGACCTGTCTTCTCTCCCCTTACTTCTGACACAACAGGCGCAAGCCTATTGCGGCTTGTATTCCTTCTCTTTCTCTTTTCTATCACAAACGACAAAAGCACATCGTTGCCTGTATTCCTTTTCTCTCTTCTCTCTTCTCTCTTTAAGTCACAGCTGGCGGAGGACCATCGCCGCCTGAGTCTCATCCCCCTCTTTCTTTTATCACAGCTAGTGCAAGCAAGTTGCTGCATGTGTTTCTTCCTCACTCACGTCATAGCCGGCGGAAGTCATCGTTGTCGGAGTGTTCTCTCTCCCCATCTCATTGCCGTATGCACCTTTCTTCCTCTTCCTTTTCTTTCTTACTTCTTCTCCTTGCTTTTCCCCCCTCTTCTTCCTCTTCCTCTTTCTTTCCCCTCTATCCTTTTTCATGCTCTTCTTTCTCTTTTTGTTCTCTTTTCTTTCTTTTACTCTTTCGTTCGATCAAGAGATGTTGACATTAGTATTTCATGGTAATTCTGTCGTCTAGCAGTAACGTCGTTTTGCCAGGCAGAGTTACTGTGTCCACTTTACTGTCACGACTGACTAGCTATCGTGTCAAGCTGGTTAGTATGGATATCATCATCCAGTAGTAATTTTGTTGAGCCGGTCTGAGTTACCGAGCCCCTTTTACTACCACGCTAGATCAATTACCAACTAGTTTAGTCACTCTCACCGCTTGGTCAAATTCTCCTCATCCCAATCTTAATTCTCTCATTCTTGTTTTCTTCTTTTTGAATGTGCACGTCTATGTACGTTTGCCCAAAGGCAAGGTAGGGTCCCCACTTGTCTTAGAACATTTGTCATATGTGTGTGATTGCAGAAACAGGACAATACAGGCCAAGGGAGGCGATTTCGAACCAGTTTTACGACTGGGGGGCTTTCTTCGTGATCTAAGAGGGCATCCACGCTAACCAGCCCGGGTAAGTCCCGAACCCACCTTAAATTTCTCGCTTATCGGTTGGTCAACCTGCCCTTGCTCTTGAGCAAGGTTCTCGAGAGAGCGATCTCAAGTCTCGGGTTCCCCTGAAACCCGAGACGCATGTCGCCAGATCATCTGGATCCGGAGGGCGAGATCGAGGCACCTAACCAAAGAGGCATCGTCTTCTCAAGAGGACACAGCATTCTGAGCAAGGGCAGAAGAATCGCCATAAAATCTCGAAGCCCTGGGGCATAACGGAAGAGCACATGCATGTTCCCACCAGGAATCATAGTTGAAAGTGGTGGTGGGATTGTCTTGCTTGACCAGCCCTTCGCCAGAAGAGGATTTCTTCCCATTCCATGACAAACCTACTTTAACCAGGAGGGTGGAAGAGTGTCGTCGAAGTGGAAAGACAAGGCGACGATCAAGTGCCTCTCCATGAGAATTATAATGTTGAATATGCCGAGACTGACAAAGCACCCTCTGAGGGAAATAGCCTTCTATGAAGTATTGCCCTATTAAGAGGAGACATGAATACTCCATAGGGGGCAGAAACAGGGGCACATTCTCGAGACCCCTGACGACAACTCGTCAAAAATCTTGCGATATGATTGACGTCACGGGGCCAGGTGGCATCACTGACATATGCCAGTCTCAAAGCAGCAGATACAGCCGTTGTGGATCAAGGAGGACAGACAATTACGATGTGTTCATTGGCCCAAATCTATAAAAAACAAGAGCCAAAGCACCCCAATAGGTAACAAAACAGCAACTCAGAACCCCAGAACCATTCGGGGCAAGATGACTTGGGTGACACTACTGGTGTCGTCCAAACTGTTTGGGCGGCACTGCCAGTGTCGCCCAGGTGATACCATCAAGGTTGCCCAGTCCCGGATCAATTTGGGTCCTTTTCATTGAACATATATGACAAAAATTTGGATTATAAGAACAAAAACAGGAAGAAAAATTGAGTTGCAGAAGCAAAAACAAAGCAAAAGATTAAGCTCAATAATACACTGGCAAAATCAGGATGCTTCAATAAATCGGTCGCCTCGGGTAACCCGGTTGTGAAGACCGATATATGCCTGCCAACATGGTCGGAGTGATGGTATAACCAGCTCTCTCCCAAAAAACATGGGCTAAAAGAATAAGAGAACTATGGACTATTTTCTGACCACTTGGAAAGAGAACTGATCCTAATAGCACAAAAAGGAAGATACGTATTTGCTCGGCGGCCCGAGATCGCTCTCAAGTAAGGACCAGCAACTCCATGTCAACCCATTGATCATGCGTACAGTAGGCAGCCCCCAACAATCGCGCACCCATGAAAGAATGATCATTTGTAGCAGTGGAGGGCTGATACACAATACCGACTAAACTCAAGCTAGAGATCCTAGCAATTCCTCTAGAGTGGGAGTCGTCTCTCCTGTTGGGAGGAAGAAGGTATTGGTTTGGAAGTTAAACCTATCGGCAAGGGCCTAGAGGAGGGGAAAATTCACATGGCAAGAGGCCATGGTCAAGATACCAATCATCGAAATCGAAGCCAGAAAGGCCATGAGCTCAGGCCATTGCCAAGCAGAGAGAAACCAACCCCTGAACTAAGGGCCGATAACAGGGTAGCCATTAACATGCCAAAGAACATCGCCCAATCGTAGGCCTTGTGAAATATGAGAGAGTAGGTCCTCAGGAAAGTGGATAACCCTAGCAAAGAGAGGGAGAGCTTCCTCCTCTCTCCCATTATTAGCCTGCTCTGAACTCTTTCCTTTGCCCTTGGAAATGGAAATATCCTTCCTGGGAGCCATGAGAGCTAAGAAGAAGAACGTGAAAAGCCAGTAAGGAAAAGGAAGAAGATGAAGATAAGAAGATGGTGAAGGGAGAGGTTGAAGATGGAAAGGAGAATGAGAAGGAAGATGATTTTTTTTTATAGAAAATATGAAATCCCATCCAAAACTTGTTTCGAAGGTTCCTAATTCCACTTAATGAAATTTTAAGCAACTCGAAGACCTTCCACAACAAGATTTTCAAAGTTTGGAGGTCCGTGGTCTGAGCGAAGCCACTGGTGTCGCCCAAATCCGTATACCAGTCTGGGCGACACCACTAGGGTAGTCCAAACTTTCTCTTGTAAAACATCCATGCTCAAGTTCTAGGGCGTTCCCAAACCCCAAACCATATTTTCTCATGAACTTTCTTTTTGAAATTAATTGTTTTCAAATGATTCTAAAATGAATTAGTTTCAGATAGCTTATCGGACACTCCTCGGTGGCACGACCCTAAACTGCCAACCAATTTTGAGAAAAACAACCAAAAAGTTCAAAAAAAAAAAAAAAGCATGGCGGAATCCCTAGAAACTCTAGAATCAGTTCCGGTTGTTTTGGAGGTGTCACCTAGATCATTGAGTGACACAGGGTGTGTCGCCCAGGCGACACCTAAAAAATTTTGTCAAACTGCCCCGCTCCAATTTTGGAGCCTTTCGGGGACTAAGATGGGTTTTGTAATGCATTTCGCTTTCATAAAAGATGGTTGTTTTCAAACATTGTAAATAACCTTTAAAACATTTCAAATGCTCCTTGGTGGCATGAGCCTAAACAAAATCCAAACCAGAAAACCTCAAACTCGTGCGACATAAAAGTGCCGAGACAGGAAAATGTCAAACTCGTGAGAGTCGAGATAGGAAAACGTCTAGCCCCGTATAACGTAAAGGTCGGGTGAATTCAGGAAACGTCTAGCCCGGTATGACGTAAAAGGTCTGGTGTATTAAGAAAATATATAGCCTCATATGACGTAAACGGCCGGGTGTATTCAGAAAATGTCTAGCCCCATATGACATAAAAGGTCAGGTGTATTCGTCTAGCCCCGTATGACGTAAAAGGTTAGGTATATTTTCCATTGCTACATGACCTTAAACTGCTTAGAGGGCTCTATGGTTGCAGGAGCTAAAATCGCAAACTAAAATTTGTTTTTCAAAATACCTTTCTCATTTCAAGATTTTCACTATATTTCTTGTGTTTTCAAATCCTTTAATTTCTTTGGTAAAATTGTGACCTGTCCAAGTTCTGGGTTCTATTTCAAAATCTCCCTCTACTTTCAAAATTTCTAAAATGTTTGTTAAAACGAAGGAGCTTGGACACCGTATATGATTAGTACCGTATTGCCGCCTCATGTCTCTCTTCAAAATTACTTGACCAAACCTTTTCGTAAACAAGTAGAACTTATAGAAGACTTTAGTAAACCCCAAGGAATCAAAGAAAATGTCAGGTTTAAAATTTTGAAATTATGAAATCCCCTTAAGTTAGGTGGCATGGCTAGAAAATCCAACTCGAGTTTCAAGCTTGTGTAACTCATCGACATCTCACACCGAAAACCCTAGGAGAAAAATGCCTAAGGTGGGTGAGCGGGGAGCGCAATGTCTTGAAGGGAAAGTTGGAGTGGCCTTTGACCATAAAATGTCAAGATGAAATTTAAAATGTTTGCATTATCTTTGTTGTTCACCTGCCCCTCAAAGGACAGGGAACGCCAAAGAGTGTCTACTTCTTTGCCTCTCACTTGTCCCTCGATGGACAGGGAGTGCCAAAGAGGGGCAACTATAGACACCCCATTTTAAAACTGACAAATTCTGTGATTTTCTTGAACCCTTAGGACCACACTATCCTAGTGAATCTTTAGATCATAAACCACCATAGTCCATACTGCATACCTTGTGATCCAGAACCATACTTCCTACCATGTAATCTAGAACCCTGTAGGTACCCTCTTTTATCAAAAAAACCACTAAAAATTGTAAAATACCTTGTTTTGACCCAAATGTTTTCCAGAAGCACCACAAGAACCTGTAGAATAGACCTGATCTGAAAATTTACAATTTTGGTCAGTTTTGGTATCAGTAACACTGGTAGTGCCGTCCAACCCAGACTAGGCAACGCCCCCAGTGTCACCCAGGCGACATTGGTAGTGTCACCCAACCCAGACTGGTCTGAATTTGTTAATTTTTGGTAGGACAACCCTAAGATCAGTCCTGAACAGGAATCTGCCATTTTGGACATATCTAGTCTGAGACGCCCAACCCAGACTAACCCAAAACGGATGATTTTGGGCAGGCAGCAGCTTGACAGCCCCAAAATTTACCTTGCCTTGGAAAGTACCAATTTTGAGCAGTCCTCGCTTGGGTGACACTACCAGTGCAGTCCAGCTCTGACAGTCTGGAAATGACAGTTTCCACATGCTAGGATGTCCCTTCCATTTTGGGCTAGGTTCACTGACCCTGTACCATATTTGGCTGGGCGACAATGCTAGTGTCGCCCAAACCCGGGACCCTAGAGAGGTAGTCAAAGCTAGGTGATTTGCTGGTTAGGGCATGTTGCTTTTTTTTAGTCGATTCCCAGTCCATAAATGACATTTTTCAGCGTTTGTTGGCGGTCTGCTCTGGAGTTAGGTCAAAAAGATGGAACCCTAGTTTGAGACCTTTTGTAAATCCCTAAACCTAAGAAGCCTAGACTAAAGAAACCCTAGTTTGAAGCTATCCTTAGGGTAGAAAACCCATTCAACCAAGATAAGGTCTGGTCAACGTACCCATTCAACCAAGTTATGGTCTGGTCAACACTTGGAGAAAGAAAGACAAAGAGGACTCCGGTTTTGATACGGGCAATGCCTCGAAGCCTCGAGAATCCCGGGCTATCTAGCCCTGTTTGGTATCATTTCTTACTCTTTTATTTTATTATTATTAGCTTTTCATTTTAATTAGAATTAGATTAGTTTTATTGCTTCTTATTCGTATTTTACACTTCAGATCTATGCTAGCTCTGCCATTGATCTAAAAGCAGGTTTTCTCATTTATGAGTAGATCTGGCCTCGGATCAGAATTCGATTGTCCCACTATCTCTATCATCTTTTAAAATCAGTTTGTGGTATTCAGATCTAAAGGATCTTCTTCTGAAGATCGCACTGATTTGTGCATCGTAAACAGGTATGATAACTTAATAATTTATGTATTACATAGTTTACATAATCATTTATACACTGTGTTATATATAAACGTTAACCCATCAATTATTTATTAATTGTTACAATTAGTGGTATTATTTTTATATGTTTACCATACATAATTTAATAATTTGAATTCAATAAATAACAATTATTAATTAAATATAACCATGACCGTTACAATTGTATATTTAACTATACCATTTAATTATTGTATCAATAATAACGTTATCGTATTATATATTTGATAATCGCTAAATTAAATATTGAT
>NW_006499677.1:77273-100391 GCF_000471905.2 Amborella trichopoda | reverse complement strand
AATTATATTGGGTAATTATGAACTATCGTTAAATTGTACTTTGTAATAAATATTTAATTGAAATATTATAATTAATGACTATAATGATATTGTTATTATGACCACAGAATTAAATACCCTAGTATTACTATAATACTATAATCGTGTCAATTATACCCTATTATTACTATACAATATGCACAAATTATAAAAAAAATATATTGGGTAATTATGGATTATCATTAAATTGTACTCTATTTGTGATAAATATTTAATTGAAATATTATAATTAATGATTATAATGTATTGTTATTATGACCACGTAATTAAATATCGTACAATAATTGTATATAAAATAACAATTTATCACATAATTAATTTATATGTGTAATCGTCGTATAAATTTGATATTCAATTAGTAATATAACAATTACTATTAACCGTTATTATATAATGATGAGATAATCATATATTATAACTATGTAATATTATTAGCATAGTTTAGGTATAAATCATAATTACGATAATTAAGTAAATTATCCTTACATAGTACTATAAGGATAGTTAATTACGTAATTATAGTATACATTATTTCACCAATCATACATTATACCTAAACTATATTGTGATAGCAATTTAACTATATTTCCACCATCTATTTGGAAAATTTAATATTAATTACATGCACAATATGCTTTAAGTATAATATCACCCAAGAGGGTTTATGGGATATCCCCTATTTTGTGTAAATCAAAATAAATGTGGTTATAAATGTCCATAATTGAATGCCCCCATGATTGTACGATTATTACTCAACTAATAATAAATTATTCCCATAATAGTGATATCTGAGTAATAAATTGTTAATATACTAATTAATTACGCATGTAAATTAGTTTTTAATACCTACGTAATCGCTACAATTGTAAACCGCGCAAATACCTATTGTATTAATAGCTACTAATTATTGATACGTATATATTATAAACACGAATTATGCGTACTAGGTACTATATGAGGAGTTATATTAATAAATTATGAGAGATATAATAGTAATAAAAGTGGCACATAACTTACGTTTTAACATGCACACCGTTTATAAGTATATGTAAATATTATATAGGCGGTGTAATTATTTGATACCATAATTACCACCGCTATACTAATAATGACCATTCATTAGTGCTAAATTATATCAATATGTTAAAATCGAGTTAACAAATTAGAATAGCCACTATAATTTTGATACATTAACGTTTATGCACAAACCTTAAATTAAATATATTTAACTTCACCGTTTTGTGTACATAATCCAAACCAAATTACGTGATTATTGTGAATTATACCATATATTAATACATAATATATTAAATTGATAATATATTTGGTAATATATGTAATAGTAACGATGCATAATTTTTTAGCTAATTGTAATATTATAATTATAAAATAATTTGCCATATTATTTTACACAAACATATGTAATTTAGTAATGGTCATATTATTTCATTTTAATATGATTAATACTAAAACGTTATAATATAAAGACGTTAGATTAGTATAATTGATCTATGTTAACTTACGTGTGTGAATATTATATACTATCCTTTATTGATAATATTAATTGAATTTGTATAAATATGATAACTATAATAACTGGGTATATATTATGTAGTGATTAATATATCATTATAATTACCTGTTAATTACAGTAATTTGATGTCATTGTAACATTATAATAATAATTACTATTATATATAATCTATTTAATATAGTTATATGTCCATTATAAAATAATATACACCAATATTATATTTATTATGGCGATTAATTATATTGACATGTGCTCAACTATAGGGCAAACCGAATACGGTGATCGCATCACCATACGTGCAAATCCTATAATCATGTCGACAAGTGCACACAATGTTTTATGTACACCGTGATCACAAGTGCACAATTAGCCATAATTGCGCTCAAATCACAAAATTTCCACGCGTGCGAATCGCAAACTAGGGTCGTTTATCCCAAGTGTTTGGGCAAATCATGCACGTATTTTGTGCGCAATTATGGCGGCTTGTGCGCACTTGTGAACCGTATGATTTGCCCCACGTTTCCCCAAACATGCATGCATGAAGTGCCACTAAATTGCCCTTGGTAATATTAAATTATTACCTACAAACTAGTGACATTATTAATATAATTGTACACCGTAATTTCAGCTATCATTAATCACAATTATAAAACTTTGAAATAGTACGACACGTCCGGCATTAAATGATTATACAAGTAATTGTTATATCAATATAATAGGTAATTTACATGCTTTGTCAATTGTACACTAAATTATAACATGAATTTATTAGTGTAAATAATCATAATAATTCATCAAATTATTTATATATTTTATGGTCATATTGGGTATATAGGTTCCTACCCGGTCCCTCATAGACACAAGCTCGTGGATCTTGACCTCTTAAGGTCGAACCAATTGAGCAAACCCAAGCTAACCCCCAAGTCACCCAGATGGCTAACCCTAAAGGTGTACATGCACTGACTTTGTAGGTTCCTTCTCGACCCCGACTTAGGTGGAGTCATGAGCCAGATCCTTCTTCTATCACTCTTCCTTCACCAGGCAAGCACCTCGAGACCTGGTACTCAAAGGTTTTCCCTAAGAGTACCATCTTGAGCCAGCCAACTCAGGTCAGGCACCCACCTGAGCCTCACAAGGCAATCCGAGGAAATGGCCTGATGACAGATAGAAATCTGCAGCCTCCAAGGTAGCGACTTAGGTTGCCCTCTGTCCTTGGACCCCATTCTTTGCTCCAGCTAATCAACACGGCCCTCGCCTGCTCAAGAAAAGCGGGGCAGTCTAAATCTTAGGATCAGTTCTGGAGTGAGGTCCATAGCAACCTCAAGGTTAAACACAAGAAAGGTTTGTAGATCCTGACCAAAGAAGCCCCTAAGGTAGTTGCTATTACCACCTTTGGTGACCTCCTGCCTCACAATCCCTTCTTCCCTTTATGGATCGTAGAGCCTGAGCAAGTCTCATAATATTGCTCGATGATCACTGCCTAGAAGCCACTGTCCCAAGACTGTCAAGAATCATTCCTCACACGATTGGCGTACATAGCTCGAGTCCAGTTGGGGCATGCTGAGCCCCTACAGACCGACTTGCCACACACTACTCGCCAACCCTAGCCGTCTACTACTCCGCTTGGTTCTAACCCTCCAGAAGAAACGGCCAGTGTCATAGTGATCAAAGATCCGGACGACACCCAAGAAGAGTGGATGAATAGGTTCGAGGTAATGATGCAGTCCATCCTCAAAAAGATGGAACGTCTAGAAGCCTCCAAGTTCCCTTCCTCTCACCATGAGACCGATTCTCCGTTTGGGGAGGACACAGTCCCCAGATAAACTCCCCCACTGGTCTCCCAAGACAGCTCTGCTTCCAGTGGGGTTTCCAAACTAACATAGATGCCATGGTGGTCCACAGTCTCAAGAACAAGGTTCCGAGCATACAAGAGGCATCGGTTTATCAAAAGCCGAACCACTTGTACACCTACCAAGTGTTGTTTCCCCAGAACTATCAGAAAGGGAAGCTCCCCCTATTCAACGGTACTATGTCTCCGCACCAGCATACTGTTAACTTTCAAGTGGCCAGTCGAGAGACAGCACCTAACAGGCGACTCCTCCTCTGTCAGTTCGTCAAGACTTTCGAAGGGCCAGCATTCCAGTGGTATGCTCGGCTGGCTTCAAACTCGTGCACACATGGCAGGAAATGGAGCATTTGTTTTACCAACACTTCTACGAAGTCTAAAGTAACATGGAGACCATCTAGCTCCTCACTCTGACTCAAAGACCTGGTGAGCCAGTTGACAAGTTCATTGCCCGATGGAGAGAGCTGGCAACCTCTCATGCCACTCCCATAACTAAAAAAGAAGATGTCTAGACCTACATACGAAACATGTTTCCCGAGATCGCCTTGCATGTCGAGGCCTCCAATCCACCCTCCATGTCAGAGCTCATCTCTAAAGCAATTCATATTGAGGGTATGTCCAAGCGCCATGGCAGATCTTGTCAGCAACCCTGCGGCTCAAATTCTCGCTCCAACAGTCGGGCAACCAGCAAAAAGTAGTGATCAGTACAGTAACACTAACAAAGCCACCCCTTAAACCCTGGACCTCTCCAAGGTATAAACGCCTCAGGCCGGGGACAAGTAGCAGTCCTACAATAAGGTCCTGCCCCCTTAAAATATAAATCGAAGTGACTTTCGAATCCAACACTAGAATAAGATGTTCCCCTTCGATAAGAAGTGGGCTCCTGCATTCTTCAACTGCTATTGAAGCAAACATGATCCAGTTGCCGGAGGTCAACACTGTAGAGCCGGCTGGGCAGGAGACAAATGAGAGGTACTGCACCTATCACGGGAAAGTAGGCCACCCCACTGAGGACTGTTATAACTCAATGATACTATCAAAGCCCTTATTAACAATTGTCCGATAAAGCTCGAAGAGTTAAAGAAAGCATTCAGGGCAACTGAGGTTTCTCACATAGTGACAATCCAAGAAGATGATGGGGCACTCGCTATCCTCCGTGCACTATTTTCCATAATGCTCGAAGAGGGACACATCATGTCAAAGCTGACAAGGCAGCCCAAGTTCCTGCCTCTAGGAACTGAGAACCTTTGGTGCTTATATCACCTGATACGGGGCCATGACCTAAGCGAATGCACTGGCTTCATGAATGTCAAGAAGCTCATGGTAGCACAGAAGGACACCTTCAAGAGCCTCTTCCACCAATGCAAGAAGAACTTCCGATGAAAGCCTCGAGAAGCACTAAGATAGATCCTCTGCAGGCCCTCTTCGAGGTGATGCTTCAACAGGGTCTCATCACTCCCAAGCCAGCCAAGCAGCCTAGGCATCTCTCCCAAGTCACGGAAAACCTCTGATGGCCATATCACCAAGTATGGGGCCACGAGTAGAAGGAATGCTCTTGGTTCGAAGCCATAGTCACGAAGAAAGTCCAAGAAGCCACATTGTTTATGCCATTCTCCCAGAGCGTTCCAAGCCATCGCTCCCGTTTGAGAGGAAGCCCCACTACAGGTCTCCTATGAGCATACGATGGACCCTTCAGAGCCATCGACTTCTCAACCTTAGTTAGTCTACCATGGTTGAAGTAGGCTCAAGTCCTTTAAACGTGAGGCAGTCCACCAAGCTAGGGCTACTCACTAGCCTGATAGGGCAGTCCAAACATTTCCTCAGGGAACTAAAAGGAGACGAGCACCCTGGTCAGCTCGTCGAAGGAATCACATCCCTCAACCACCAGTTGAGGAAGAATTCCTCATGCCCCTTCCTCCACTGCCAACCTTACAGGAGTTCACCCCAGAGGTAGCTCGCCTTGTCCTGTCATCCAATCAGACGGACGTCCCTAAGTCATCAACAGCTCGGGAGTCATCCAATGCCGATGATGATACTAAAAGCACCCCGCAACGGTCAAAGCCGGGGCAAGACCTAAAATACCCCCTCCACACATTCAATTCCAGTGACGACATAAAAAGCAGCCCGGAACATTCTAACTCTTCTTCTTATCCCTCCTCTTCTATTTCTTCCACAGGTACAGCTCAGCAGTGCCCAGACTTCGACACTTTAAACAGAGAGCTCAGAGGCATCAGCCTCAACAGGTCGCAGTAGAAGCCCCTAAGAAAGATGCTAGCCCAGGCAGCAGTATTCTTGACGTCACTGATGCCCTGTCAACCCAAGACAAAACCAAGCCATCTTCAAGCAACTATCACATGATTCAAGTTCATGAAGCATCTCACCCAGTTCGGGGCAAGTACCGAGTGACCCCAGTCACGAGGTCATGGACGCCCCATTCAAAGTCGACCTTTCATTGCTTGGTCTGGCCAGGGACCAGAAATCGTCTCTCACACTGGGTCCCTCCTAGAAGTAGAAATGTCAAGATCGTGCATTTCTGCACTCGAGGTTAATGAAAGCCTTGTGAATCCCCTGACGAAGAATTGCAAGAAGCTCCGGAAGAGTGGGAAGAAGGTGGTCAGGCCACAGGCGACGAGCTTGAAGAGATAAACTTACGGGATGAGGACGACCTAAGGCTAACTTTAATCTAGACAAAACTATCCTCAGAAGAGAAAAAAAGCTATATTTCCCTCCTCCGAGCAAACTGGGATGTCTTCGCCTGGCATTATCGTGAGATGTTTGGTCTAGACCCTCAAATCATTGTCCATCGTCTCGATATTGATCCGACCGTCAAACCCATGAAACAGAAATCAGGAAGGTTCAGGCCCGACCTCGAGATGCAGATCGACACTGAGGTGAATAAGCTTAGGCAAGCTGGATTCATAAGTGAATTCAAATACCCAAGATGGCTGGCAAATGTTGTCCCAATCAAGAAGAAAAATGGCCAAATCAAGGTCTGAATTGATTTTCATGACTTGAACACCGCCTGCCCCAAGAACGACTTCCCCTACCGTTTACCGAGACTCTTGTTGATTTAATGGCTCATTGCCAAATCTTCTCTTTCATGGATGGATACTCTGGTTATATAATCAAATCAGGATGGCACCAGAAGATGAGGAGGCTACTGCATTCTTGACCCTAAAAGGTTTCTTTTGCTACACTGTGATGCCTTTCAGGTTAAAGAACACCAGTGCCACGTGCCAGCGAACCATGACGACCATCTTCAAGGATATGACCCACAAGGAGGTTGAGTTCTATGTATATGATTTGGTGGTGAAATCTAAAATAAAAGACACTCACGTCCAAGACCTTAAAAAGGTATTTGAATGGCTGCAGCGTCACCAGCTCAAGATGCTTGAAATGTGCCTTTGGCATACACTCAGGAAAATTCTTAGGGTTCATCATGAGGTACCGTGGGCTGGAGATCGAGCCGGTCAAAATCAAGGCAATTCAGGATATGCCACCACCTACGACCCTGCATGAACTGCGATCTCTCCAAGGGCAGTTGGCCTACATTTGAAGGTTCATCTCAAACCTTTTAGGGTGATGCAGACCCTATTCACACCTACTGAAGAAGGACACTCCCTTCATATGGGATAAGGTGTGCCAAGCTGCACTCAATGACATCAAGCAATATTTGTTGAATCCTCCAGTGCTCTCTACATCAGTGTTACGGAGGCCTCTCATCCTATATGTGACCGCCCTTGATGTGTCACTCGGGGCACTCCGAGCACAGAACAATGATGGGGGAAAGACACAGTGCTTTATTATCTTAGCCGCAAAATGTAAGGGGCTGAGAAGAATTACCCTCCCATCGAAAAGAAGTGCCTAGCCTTGATCTTTGCGGTACAGAAACTCTGTCATTACTTGCTCGGTCAAGAGGTCAAACTAATCTCAAAGGCGGATCCGGTCAAGTTCCTTATGACCCGACCATGCCTATCAGGATGCTTGGCTAAGTGGACATTATTGCTGATGGAGTTCGACATCACCTATGTACCACAGAAGGCAGTCAAAGGTCAAGCCGTAGCAGACTTCCTCGCAGCTCACCAAGTCCCTTCGAAATCTCCCCTATTGAGTGATCTCCCGAATGAAGACGTTTTGTACACAGTGTTAACTCGACCATGGGAGATATATTTTGATTAAGCATTCTAATCTGATAGAGCATGCTAAACATCTTCGGCGACTCTGAACCTGGTCCTCCAGCAGCTTAAGGGGGTTTATAACATAAGGAAAGATACTCTCAAGCCTTATCATGACACGGCCAAATCTTATATGGCCTAGTTCAATGATTTATCCCTGAGTCATATCCCTAGAAGGCTAAACTCGCAAACCATTGAGCTCTCAAAGCTCGGGGCCACCATTCAACTGTCTTCATCAGGGCCCACGCCTGTTTGGGTAACAAAATGGGGACATGTCAACTTAAGAACCGAAGTTGATGTGGATGAAGAGAGAAATGTCTCCCCCGAATGCCCACCTTATCCGTTCGGAGAACTCCTCGCGACCAAAGATGTCATTAAGGCAGACCAGGAAATGTCCCGAGGAAAAGAACCCAAAGCTGAGAAGCAGGAGCCTGAATTCTTCGACCCAATGTGTGCAGAGGTAGAACAAGTAGAAGATTGGAGGGATCCTATCATGGACTTCATAAAGCATGGAAGGCTGCCTTAAGATCGGGCAAAACGCAACGGCATATGGCACATGTCTACCAAGTACACCCTTCTCGATGGGGATGTTCTCTTTTGTCTATTATTTGACGGAATTCTCCTCATATGCGTCGATACAAGAAGCAAGAAAAGTACACAAAGAAGTGCATTAGGGTATTTGCAGGGTGGATCAGTCTGGCCCTAAGCTCTATCAGCACATGCGCAGACTCGGCTATTATTGGCCTTCAATGGTGGATGACGCATAAAACTATGCTAAAAGATGTCAGGTGTGCCAAATGCACTCAAGCCTCTTTCATCAACCCCCGGAGCCTCTCCATCCTACAGTGACATCATGGCTCTTTTCCCAATGGGGTATGGATATTGTAGGACCCATCAACCCTCCTTTTGCCTTCGGTCATGCCTTCATTCTAGCAGCGACAGATTACTCTTCCAAGTGGGCTGAAGCAGTCCCTCTCAAGCAGGTTTTGGGGACCACTGTGGCCAATTTCGTGTGCCACCACATCATATACCAGTTCGGGGCTCCAAACCGAGTAATCTCTGATAATGGCCCTCAGTTTAAAAGCCATCACGTCGATTGCCTAGTCAACCAGTTCAGCTTTGAGTGGAAATACTTGACCATGTACTACCCTTGAGCCAATAGTTTAGCTGAGGTGTTCAACAAAACCCTGTGCGGGGTGCTCCGGAAGTCAGTTTCGAAGTCAAGGAAGATTTGGCATGAGAAGCTGCCTGAAGCTCTGTGGGCCTATCACACCACCACTCACAAATGCTACAATCTCTACCCCTTATTCCCTGGTCTATGGAGGTATAGTGGTTTTACCCCTCGAAGTTCAAATACCTTCACTCCGTATCGCTATACATAAGATGAGAGGGTCAAGCTCCGTTATCACGAGTTGGATGCCCTTGAAGAAAAGAGACTAGAGGCCCAGCAGAACCTCAAGCTCAATCAGGGGAGAATGAAGAGAGAATTTGACAAACTTGTCAAGGTTCGCTCATTCGCCCGTGGAGATCTAGTCTTAGCAGTCAAGAGACTGATTGTCATGCATGGGCACCGCAAAGGAAAGTTCAAACCCAATTGCGAAGGTCCATTCATAGTAAAAATGGTCACACCAAATGGGGCCTATATACTGGCAAACTTGGATGGAGGAGAGGTGATGCCTCCTATCAATGGGCGATCCTTAAAGAAGTACTATCCCTGATATGTCCCTAAAATGTGGTGCATGCAGTAAAGAGAAGGAAATGGAAGAGAAGAATATTAAGATGGCTCAAAAGAAGTTCATTTCTTTCATTGCATTAGAGAAGGATACAAGCTACAATCAAAAGCCCACTATTAGGGAGGTTACAAAGCTCTTGCATCTGAGGACAAGAGGACGATTACAAACCAAAGCCCCCGCAGTACAATGCTCTTGCATCTGATGATAAGAGGATGGTTATAGGCCAAAAAGAAACGCCCTCATCATGAAGAAGAAGCAAAACCACTTGGAAGTCAGCTTCAATTCATCTGCCAGGTGCTCTCAAAGAGGATGGTTACAGGCCAAAAGAAGAAGCCAACCATTTCTGGGTCAGCTTCAATCCATCTGACATACAAAGCAGACTTCTCTAACAAGGAGCTGGCCCATGATGGATTCCCTTCCTCCAAAACAATATGTACTTCACTGCTGTGCTGGAGGACTTTGCTTCCAACAAACCACAATGACCGGGCCTTCTCATTTTCCATCACTCTTGGCCCCCACAAGGCATCACCGTCCATGATCATCGCCACCCGCAACTCAATGTCACGCATAATCATCGTCGCATGTGACTTAACAATGCAAGTGACCACTACCGTGCACAGATCAACGACGCGTGCTACCATCATCTAGGCAAGCTAGCGCCGTGCGAGACTATTGTCGCGAGCAGCATGCTCCCGAGTGTGGCTATCGTTGTGCTCGGCCTAGAGACGTGCGAAGGCAGCGCTGCATGCGACTTAATGTCACGCATGCCCTAATAGTGCCTCGATTCCCACTGTTCCCAATTCTCGGAACGCATTAACTCCCATGCCTCTTCGATTTCCCCAACCGTCGCTCGTCGTCGACGGTCCACCTTCTCACGATCTTTCGCCTCCCTCGAGTTTTGCTAAACACTCCTCTGTATGTCAGAAATCCCCATCTGACCCTGTTCTTTCCCCTATCTGACAGCGGGGAAAATCGAAATAACCACTGGAATCATCGAAAAGTTCCCCTGAGACCCTGCGGGTTTCCCTTCTCTCGTTTTTTGCACTTCTGCAACTCTCACCACAACTCACTGAAATTTTATTGTGGTTCCGGTGAGCCCACTATTGCTCCTCCTTCTACTCTTTTGATAGCCAGAAGATCATCAAATTCTTCAGACTTCTCGTGCAACCTCTCCTTCAACCTCGGGACTATAGGAAAAGCACTAAAACTCTGGCAAAGCACCACTGTAAATCTAGCTAAGGCTCTGAGAAGCCTCGTTCCCTGCTCAGTAGAGCCTCAGCACTTTCTAAAAACACTCGCATGCACGTTGCGAAGGCCCCAACCTGCTCAAGCTTGCCAGAAACCTCCTAAAGGCCTGGGAACTGTAGATTTTGGCTAGAAAACTCTATCCGGGAAACTCTTGACGAAAGCTCTGACTCTCTCTCTCTCTCTACTAAAAACTCTCTTCAACTTTTTTACCCTTCGGTAAAACAGTAAAATGGAGTTTTCCCCCTTTTATACTCAGCAATGACACAAATTGCCCCTCACAAGTTAAAAAAGACGTTGCAGTTCTCATCTTCAAACGACAATAAGACCAGGCCGAGGCAAATCAAGCCTGAGTCCCAAAAGGAGTTATCACCGAGCGCTTCATCAAGGGCTATCGTTATGCGCCTTTGTCAAGGGCCATCGTCGTGCGCTTCGTTAAGGGCTATCGTCATACGCCATCAAGAGCCATCGCCACGTGCTTTGTCAAGGGTCATTGTCGCGTGCTTCGTCAAGGATTTAGCACTGTGCACCTCACCAAGTGGTTAACGCCATGTGCTTCACTCAAAGCCTAATGCCACGTGCGCCATCCAAAACATAGCATCGTGCACATTCCATGACACTTCCATCTGGACCTTCGTCCTGCATCCCCAGGAAGTTCATTCCCTGCTCCCCATTCTCACCCTTCATGAGTCAAGTCTCCAGTTATGGATCGGTTCCCAAGAGAGTCACTTTCCCTTACCATAACTACGATCTAGTTGCACGACCTTAAACTGCATGGTCCAAAGTATATGACCCTAAACTGTAGTGGAGGTCTAGTTACATGACCTTAAACTGCATGGTCCTAGCCACATGACTTTAAACTGCATAGCCATGGTCCGAGCTACAAGACCTTAAAATTGTAACGCATGTCCTTATAGTAAAACAATAAACAACGTGACAAATAGTCCACACGCATGACTTTAAACTGTGAAATGGACGCACTCCTTCGCCAGGTGTATTCCATCAACATCCTCAGTGGAGTTAGGTGTATGTAAAAAAAAAAGGGAGTCATGTTTACCCCTTCAATCCCCAGTGGGTCTATTTCACACCAACACTCCAATAGGAGTCACATCCAATTGCGACCCACTCAAGGAGTTAGGGATATTCTAATCCTTTCAACCGCCAGTGGGGTTGCATTTATACTTTGGCTTGTCATTCTCAACAGAGTTACATCATACCATTACTCATCATCCTCAAGGAGTCACACTTACCCTCTTAATCCCCTGTGAAGTCTGTTTCCGTTTATCACTCCTTATAGGGCCACCATCTTCATCTAAATCTCTCTGGTTGTGTATAGCCTCAACTATCTTTATCCCTAGGCAGTCAAATTGTTATCCACATAACTATTCTCCATGCAGCTTCACCTACATGGCGACCCACACAATGGTCCATGCTACATGACCTTAAACTGCACAGCCATGGTCTGCGTTGCATGACTTTAAACTACATAGCCATAGTCCAAACTATATGACCTTAAACTATAGCGAAGGTCTAGTTGCACGGCTTAAATCTGCCTAGTCCTAGCTGTATGACTTTAAACTGCATAGCTACGGTCCGAACTATATAATCATAAACCATAGTTTACGTTCTAGCTGCATGACATTAGAAGGCTCAGCATCATGGTCCAAATTATATGACCTTAAACTGTAGTCGAGGTCTAGTTGCATGACCTTAAATTGCCTGGTCCTAGTTGCATGACTTTAAACTGCGTAACCACAGACCAAGCTATATGACCTTAAACCATAGTGCACGTCCTGACCGCATGACGATAAACTGCTTTGCACAGGTCCAGGAGGCATGACCTTAAAGATGCCCCCACACATATACGCACACATCCTTTACGTGCATCTTCACACACGCATGCTCGTGTGTGCACACCACCTTCATTATTTCCACAGTGAAGTCATTCACTTCACTACCACTATTCATCATTCCTCGGTGAGTTTCACCCATGCTAAAAAAACAGCGAACCATTCCACCATCCATACTCGCCATATGCTAGTGGGTCACCACTTTTCACCCACCATTCACACATCTTACATTTTTCAAAGGTAGCCTCTACCATCTCCTTAAAGTAGTCAAAACCACCACCATACTCACTCCATGGCCTCCACAGACTGTCATTCATCACCGCTATGGTCCAGCTATATGACTTAACTATAGTGTACATCCTGGCCGCATGAGGTTAAAAGGCTTCGCATAGGTCTCCAAGGCATGACCCTAAAGACGCCTTCACAAAAAAATGGGCATGGTGTACACCTGGACAAGGGAACACTATGAGTAAAAATGACGAACGGGCATGGTCACGAAACCATGAGTAAAAGAGTTCTATGAAAACAGAACCCCAGGTATGGTGAAAACCCCAAAAGGCCTCCATGAGCAAAAACAGATGAAAATGGTGGACATGGCTACAAGGTCATGAGTAAAAAAGCCCGAAAACAAAGGAAGTTGATGAAAACCGTCTTTACGGCACCACTTCCCCTGTTCAAGTGAAAACCCACAAAGGGCACTTGGACCAACAAAACAGGTTGACATAGCAACACAGCCTCAGCCGACACACAATTACAAACAGTCACAATTCTGACTGGTGAGATGTACACAAAATCCTCAACTGTCAGCATTCAATCCAAGCACAACACAAAATGGCTCACCCGGGAGTGAGCCTCATAAGATCTCCAACACTTCACCTTCAAAAACAACAAGAGTCCTTGAGGGTGAGGACGACGACTGAAAGATCCCTCCAAAATGCTAAAAGACCATCACGAAGGCAAGAAACTGACAAAACCAAGACCTAACCTGATACTTCAAGGTTATTCCTCGTCATGAGATCGCCTCGCCAAAAACCTTCCTTAGCCAACAAGCTCAGATCTTCGGGACAAGTCAGAAGCCCCCGATTGGACCCAGCAGGATGGGGTCCATGAGGCCGCCTCACCAAAATTCCCCCTAGCCGACAGGCCTAGATCTTCTGGATAGGTCAGAAGCACCTGACTAGACCCTGTTGAATGAGACCTACAGAGATACCCTAATCATCAAAACTAAACCTGGTGTTGCAGCAAACAATGCCAACCAAAGGTTCATAGTACTTGGCCACCACATAGGCCCGATTCTGACCAATGAGGTCCTTACAAAATCCTCAACCTGTTAGAATCGTAAATAGTTCCTCGAGGGTGAGGACTTCTACAGATCCCCCAAAGAGTCTCTTCTTCCCCTAAAGTCTCCACGGATGGACCTGTACATTGCATCCAAATGTCCGAGAATCCTTTTCGAATGTTGTCCCTCTCATTTCTCTTGAAGAACAACATTCGGAGGGGCAAGCTGTTTGATGACCATTTTCAACACCTTGATCCCCGGTCAATAAAGCCTAACAAATATTGAAAATTTTAATAGTCTCAAAACTAGTCAAGATCTTCATAAGGACTTTCAAAAGTCTCCTGCCAAGTTTTTTCGCATTTCGACATGTCCAAGGCAACGCAGATTAGAAACAGTTCTGGCAAAATCAGTCTCTACCATCCTAAAATGGACCCCTATAACTAGAACTATATTATATATTTTTGATACGTCAAATTATTGTGGGACCACTGCCATTGGATCCAAAACTGTTGAAAACCTGAAAGAGTCAAATTTTAGCTTAAACGGACATTCCAGATTGAAATTATAGGCAAAAGAGTGAAACAGAAGGAGCCGCACTCTATTCCCGTGTGGCCACCCTGCAACTCAACTCCATTAAATGGACAATCACGAAGAGTAACTTTTGATGCTCATATCTCACCTGTCTCAAGTCGGACCATGCTCAAATTTTGTACGCATGTTCGTCTCGACAAGATGAGCGTTTCGATATGTGGCACGCCCCGTGACTTTGCCCAAGCGGAAAGAAAAGCTAGAGAGAAGTTGTTGATCCATGAAGAAAGTGCAAGAAAATCAGCAGTGTCGTGCCTCGCTCAAGCAGTCAAATCAAGACATTTCGAGCCCGATCGACGTGAATTAGTTCCATCGCGTGCGTAAGGTTTAGGGCTACCTCTAGTCCAAACCTCGTACATGATGAACGATTGGATTTCACGCACAAAGCCAATGAAATGACTATAAATTCTGTCGTCGGAATTCCAGATTCCGGCCATAACTCCAAAGTTGCAAAATCTTCATCCGATCACGGAAATCGAGCTGCGTTAATTGCCCCAAGATCATGACGGCATGCTCAATGTGATGCAATGAAGAAATCATAGAAAAACATCAAGTAACGAGCACACTATTGATCCAAAGTTTCAAGATTCATCCAAATTTCAAGTCACATGATTGTGGCCTAAAAACACGATCCATGGCTTGAAGTTGGTATCAAATCAATTGTCATGTCGAGCCCTATAAGAAAAGAACCACCTTTCAATCAAACGGGCATCAAAACAACCCCGAATCATACATGAAAAATCATGCACATTCTAGGGCAACACAGGGATTATCTTAGAATTCCACAAATTGTTAGGAAAGGCAAATCTATCATTTTGCACCCTAGTTTCTAATTTCTTTTAATTCAGTTAAATCCTAATTTTCAGCAATTAGATTTAATTTTGATCAGTCCACCCATGTTTTGGGCACAATTCTATATATAACACGTAGCATTATTATACGCAGAGGCTTGAACCCTTCACTAAAGAGAATTTTTACTTAATAGAATTCCCTTTTCTTCTCATTGTTGGGTCACGTTTGGAGAGAGAAAGTTTTGGACCGGTATCCCTAGGCTCAAGATAAATATTTTATCTTTGCTTTTCTTTTTTTTCTTCTTCTTCTTCATCTGAGCCTCCCTCAAAGGCAATGCACGGCAGTGCCAGTTCCATGCAGGCCTCTTTCGTTTCTTTTTCTCCTCCTGTGGTTTCACAGGTTGTGCATGGCGATGGCAACGTCCTGTGCGAGCTCCTTTCCCCCCTTTTGTCCATCCATCTCTATCTCTCAACAAGGCTTGCAGATGGTGCTGCTCATCACCGTTTGCAGATGTGTCCTCGATGTCTCAATGAAGAGCACAGATGGCGAAACTTACAGTTGCCAGCAGGGGTCTCCCCCTATTGTGCGCTTATTGCAGACAGCAATGCCTATCGCCGCCCACGAGAGGTCGCGACAACACCTATCGCCGTCCGAAAAGCTTCTTTCGTGCGCTCGATGCCTATCGTCGTCCAAAAGCTTCCTTCCCACTCTCGGTGCCTATCGTCGTCCGCAAGCCTTCTTCGTGCGCTTGGTGCTTATCGCCGTCCACGAGCTTCCTTCGTGTGCTCGATGCTTATCGCCGTCTGTGAGCCTTCTTCGTGCGCTTAGTGCCTATCACCGTCCGTAAACCTTCTTCTTCGTGCGCTCGGTGCCTATCGCCGTCCGTAAGCCTTCTTCGTGGGCTCGGTGCCTATCACCTTGTGCAGGCTCTTTTTGAGTCTCAAGCCTATCGTCGTGTGCCTTGGCAAGAACTGTCGCCATGCGCGTCGCAAATGACTATCGTCGCGCATTTCACAAGAGGATATCGCCGCTCGCGGGGGGCTGTGCTGCCTTCTTGTGTGGACCCAAAGGCGATGCCTAGCACCTCTTGTAGTTCACTGCTCGCCCTCTAGCAGTGAGCAGTAATGTCTAGCGTCGTCCAAGGGCCGTGACACTGCTACTCCACGGTAATGGGTGGTGACGCGTAGCACCGTCAAGACCCCATCTCTTCATCGTCTCGTGCATTTTCTTCATTCTCTTCTCACTTGACCGAGGGTGGACTCAGTCTAGTGTTTCCATAGCGGTCTGGCTATCAAGTTGTATCACCGTTGTGCTGGTCCCGAGTACCATGCCCGTCTTACTGCCACATCAGATTAGGACAGTCATGTCAACCTAGGTTTTGAGTAGTATTACCGTCGTGAGGGTCCAAAGTACCGTGCCTGTCTTTCTACCACTCTAAGTCGGTCATTGCACTGGTCCAGCTATCATGCTAGCCTCATCCCCTTCTCAAGTACCCTCTTCTTTTCTCCTCTCATTCAAACCTTCCACTTCATCACCCTAACTTCTCATATTCCTAGCCATACGAATGTGCATTGCCCTAAGACAAGGATGGGTCTTTTGGCCAACTTGTCTTGCAAATTAACCATAGTAGTGTTGTGCAGAAAACAAGAAGATTGCAAGTCAAGGGAGGCAATTTCGAAGCAACTGGGGGGCTTTCCATCATGATCTAAGAGGGCACCCATGCGAGACAGCCTGAGTAAGTCACAGGCGCAAGTGAGGTTGGTCCCCACCTCACATTCAAAATTTATCTCTCACTAGTTGGATACCTACCCTTGTTCTTGAACAAGGTTCCCGAGAGAGTGATCTCATGTCCTGGGTCTTCCGAACCCGAGACACGTGTCACCCAATCACTTAGATCCAAGGAGGCGAGATCGAGGCACCTAATCATTCGCACACTCTGTCACCGCACGCTCTCTTGTCGCGTGCAAAAGTCTGGGTCCTTACAATAACATATGCACCATAATTATCTTATAAATGCGCAATATATATAATCATTAATATTACGGATAATTGATACTTTGATTATACCTTAAATATAGTTTGGTGATATACAAGGGATAATATCACCAAAACTATCTGGCATACTACTATGGATATTAGGGAAAAAGATTAAACTGATATTATAGTTAATATTATAATATACTATGTAAACTTCCATTAATTATTATATTCAAATAATGACCGCATATTGTATTTCAAATTGTTAATACATGTGTTAATAATATAAACTACAAATTCGTAATCGATTTGGCCATCCCATTCCAGTTATATTTATGGAATACCATTGTGTATATATAATTATAGTTAATTACTATCAAGTACAATTTGATCATAACGTATATTTCATTAGATTTATAATTACATAATTATATATAATTGTAATCAGCTCAATTATATTTGTGTTGTATTAACCCATATTTAAGGTAATTATAGTATAGGTATACTGTATGTAATTATATAATCAAATATATTTATAATCACAATAATATATAACAATTATGCAATAATATTTATAGTGTAGATATTTATATATTAATCGAAAACACCAACGATTATGCTACGTATAACATTAGTCATGCCATTTGTAGGATTAGGTGTTAATTTAATTTATTGATATTATATTTAGCCTTATAATTAATGTTATTAGTAAACTAGAATGTTTGGTAATTACAGTAGAAAATTTTAAGGCATTGTAGGAGACTAAAGATGTATCTTATTTCAATTGAGATTTTACGAATCTCTTATGAGGATTATGTTGTGTGAAATTTTTATTATGATTGTGTAGTGTACTTTCTCATTGATTACTAATTATTATTTTATTATTATTTATTTTATATGAGTGTTGATGGCTTGCTATAACCCAAATTGGGGATAGATGGATGTAGAAATTGATGTAGGACAGTGTAGAAATGGATGTATGCAGTAAGTATAAACACTTATAAGTAGAGTTTAGAGATAAAGTAGAAATGAATGTACTCAGGAAAGAGAATGGCAGGAGAATGGACCATTTATAAGTGAAATTTAGAGAGAGAGTAGACATGGATGAGTATAAAGAGAGGGACAATGGGAGAGAATGGAAGGGCTAATGGACCACTTATAAATAGAAGTTAGAGAGAAAGTAGAAATTGATGTATTCAGGAGAGATGGAGAATGGATGAGCATAAGAGAGAGGGAGAATAGATAAGAGAGAGGGAGAATAGAGGAAAATAGAGGATTTTTTTTAGGTATAAGACACGTTAAGCACGCAATGGATTTTACTACTCACAGGTGATTTTTTTTAGGTAAAAGACACGTTAAGCACGTAATGGATTTCACAGCTCACACATGATGGGTTTCACAGCTATAATTTCATGTATTTTTGGAAAATATTGTGTAATTTATTTCCATTTTGTTACGATTGAAGTGTACCCAATTCTCATATTTCCTTATAATATGTTTTTTGTGATAAATTTTCAGGTACTCAAACGGCCCTTAGGTATTTGCGCACAAACGGTTTACAGTTGTATCGATAATGTAGGTATTAAAAATTAATTTATGTGTAATAAATTAGTATAACATTCCCCCGTTTTACATTCGTCCATATAACATTCCACCATTTTAAGTTGAGAATGTTATTTAAGTGACATAATTGATATTATATAATTATAAATATATGATTATATATCAACATAGTATATAATTAAACATAATAATTATTAATAATTGCTCATACAATTACATAAAGATTACAATTAATGATTATAATGATAACCGGTTATATAAAACATATACTTATAAATTATTTTTATAATTATAATTTTAAATCCAAATTGTATATAAATTTTATTATACCATATTTTAGTTACTGTACATATTGGTTTAATAATATATTATAATAATATAATATTATTAATATTAATAGTACGTTTAATATATGTATTATAAAATATTAATAATATTGACCAATAATACATATATTAACCCAATTATAATTTATGGAATACAAATAATAACACGCTATTTCAATTAGTAATATTTAAAAGTTACATATATTATATGTAATATATCCAGGTATATTATAATTAGGTAAATTATGATTTTAAATATATAATTAATACCAATTATAGTGAATTATAATTGGTAATAATATTATGGTGAATTATAAATAGTAATTTCATCATATTATAACTTAAATATAGTAATTATGATGATAACTATACATGTAATAGTAAAATAAATGTGTTAATAGTATTATTGTAATACATATTTATATTAGTATTTACCATATTAATAATATACAATTATTACATAATATGCATTTACTAGTATTAATAATTTATATTAATGGTATTATAGTTACTATTAATTACATATGATTAATAGTACTATACGCGCATAACCGATAATATGATTAAATATTACCGTCCAAGTTAATCACACTAAATTAGATAAGTTATCATACAATTTGTCCGGTCAATAGGCAATTACATACACAATTGTGGTATATCAATTATCATAAGTAATTATAATACGTATTTAGGTATACATCTGGAATGGAATTATAATTATGCTAATTATATTAGAATATTATCCCGTATGTACGATTACTTTGTTTGCATATATATATCAAATCCACAATTTACGGAATTTGATAATGAAAATTCAAAATCATATAGAACCAAGCAATTATGACGTAAACTATAATTATATCATTTGTTAATTTGATAGGTTGTGCATACTATAATTATCCTGCATATTTTATAAAATCGTTTAAATTTAAGAAATTATTATATTTATGAGTTATGATTACCATAAATATAACGCTACCACAATTTTATACCGAACGTGGGTATTATAAATAATTTGATATCATCACATTTAATGGTTAAATTACAAACATTAGGTATAAATTAGTAATATGATATAAGAATTACAATAAACTATTATATCAATAGTACTAATTGTAACAATAGTAATAACGTAAAACTTATAATTAACATGTAATATTAAAAATATCCGATTAATTATTCTTATTATGATAACCATATATTATAATATATTTAGGATAATATGACATACACGATAATTACATGGGTCATATATTATACAAATGCCGCCATAAAATGATACAAATAGTATGTCAATTATACGATCAGGGGTTAACACAATTATCAAATACTTATAATATTCAAAACTTATTAATCAAATAATTTACATTACAATATATTGTCACTATAATTATATATTCGACAAAATTATTATCACAATTCAGGAGTTATAATAAATTGTGTACATCCCAATTGTAATCACAAGTAGTTAAATATATTTACCGTTTTATTTGGTAGTAAAATAACGGTAACACAAATAAACATGGGAAATGATTGGTTTTTAATTAGTTTATTTTATACATTATAATATAATATTTTGGTTATACACATACGAATTGATAAGAAGTTTTACCATATCTAAATATACCTTATGTAGTGACTAATATAATATATATAATATAACAATTATGGTATACCATGATTGGTAATATTTGTTTCACGGTAGTATATATTATATATTACGGTATGGTTTCTATAAGGTTGCACCCTTGAACAATCCAATTAAGGTGCACCTCCAAATTTTATCATAACATGTATTTTTTTGTAAAAAAATCTTAGTTTTTTTTTAAACTTTATTTTCATATCTAATTAGAAAATTTTAAACTCCAAAAATGTTTAAAATCAAAGAGATCTATAAACATATGAAAATATTGAAAATAGACGGTCTAGATAATGTGTTGCAAGATGCATTATTTCTGAAACTCAAATTTTTTTTTTGTTTTGTTTTTATATTCATACATCTCGATGTCGAGATGATCAAATGGAAGATTTTTCATCGTTAAAACAACCTTTCCGATAGATTTTTGAGGTGCATCTGTAATTCTACATTTTAAAGTTACAACCATATATAAACTTTTCCTAAGTAGTATATATTATATATTATAACATATTAAATATATATTATGCATTTCTTATGTGTAATATGTATTTACCTATATACCAAAGTACTATATTTGAGTTGCCCAAACACGTTATTGATAACGTAATTATATTCGCACGTGAATAATTGAAATTATACGGTTATTTCATCCATGAGGCGAGCTTGGGAGTGTCAACTCTCTTCAAATACTCACAATTAATGGGAATTTTGTAATACGCGTAATAATTATGTTATTAAATTTTATAATAATATCTATAAAATACTATAATTGGATTTATATAACCAATTGTGCACTATTAATTTAAATTATAAATTATATTTGAAAGTCCCATTTTTTAGTGTTAAACAAAATATTTCACCAAGTATTACAAATATAGCAGTAATATACCTATTATATATCAAATTATTAGAAATATATTAACACAATTATACTGTGATTGTAGTTACACATACACGTTATAATTTCTTAACTCGTACGTGTGAAATAACATAAGCCTTGAGTGGTATCAACTTGTTACGTTATTATAATATCGTATATATTTTGAACCTGTAATAGTACTATAATTGCCCCACATTCCCCCATTGTAGCAATTTACTATATATCTAATAATTATTTGATATAAATATCCAAATTTTGCCAATTCATATATTTCAATCATACACATAATTGACATGAATAGTTTATTGCCCACTTTAATTGGTGAGTTGGGATAAAAACTCAACTAATTGATATAATGGAAATTTCCATACTATATTAATACCACAA
Organism: Amborella trichopoda; assembly: GCF_000471905.2. The sequence continues at coordinate 78,538 of NW_006499677.1, read as the reverse complement.
TTAGTAGTTTTATATATTTGAATAAGTACTATAAGCTTGATAAATTGAATTTCATAAGCGTAACTAAATTACCTTTCGTACGAAGTTTTGTGTACATGTGCACCGCACGCACTCATCTCAATGCGTGCGATTCGCGCTCAAACCATGCCTATTGTTTAAATTTTGGCACTTAGATTACGATTTTAGTGTACGTGCGCACACCCTTCTTTACGCAATATAGTGCACGCAATTATGGCGGATTCCCCATATTATTTACGGAATGATAATATTATTTACCATGTAATTATTAAATATGGTAAATTATATGTAAATACCTAAGCATATAATACGCATGTAAACAATATATTATTAGTATGTAATTGATAAATGGATTATTGTAATTATTCATGATTTACTTGAGCACATTATATATAACATATTAATAGTCCAATATGTATTTATTATATCATACAGACATAATTGTTTACGGTATAATTATTATGGTAAACCATATAATATTACTATATTTAGAATACATTGGCACAATTGTGGATATAGTTATAAATATTAGAATAAACAATAGTATTAATATATGCCGTATAAATTGTTTACAATATAGGTTATTAAATGTAACACGTTATCAATAACGTGTTTGGGCAACTCAAATATAGTACCTAGGTATATAATGGAAATCGTGTAGTACTATGGCGGTATAATTATATATCAACTCAAAGTATCAAATGATTATATATAATTTATAAATAATTACTAAACTATGGATATATTTCAAAGTAATATGAGTATCCTATACAGTCATAAACATATCACTTATCATGACTGGTTTCTACCATCACTAATAAAATATAAATGACCGCATATTGTATTAATTTGCCATAATAACCATTCACCAATATAATTTAAATCGGCACGTATTTGGGGGAACGTGATATTAATGATATACCCATGGTATTAATTAATTGATAATACCGTATATTATATTAATCTATTTTACTGTTAAATATATGTTATAGATATTTGTTATTAATTTATTAGAAATTAAATATTATATTACCAAATATTTATTATTATAATACCTTAATATATACTTGTTAAGGTACATTATATATTTTACATACAAACCACTCCCGTAAACCATAAAATTGGTGACATTATAGTAAATTTGGTATAATTAGTACATACCCAATTACTAGAGCTGTGAATATTAACCTACATTTGCACCGTAATATTATCATAATTTATTAATTATTAAATATAATTAGTCTTTT